>JARYGA010049843.1:0-41145 GCA_030545235.1 Helianthus tuberosus
GCTATTTCAGGAATAAGTGAACAAAGATTGTCAATGCAAATCTGACCCACGGATGAGCATTTGGCTGAGTATGAGATGTTGCTGTTTTAATCTTATGCTTTTGTTTCTTTGTTTTTCTTGTAATGTGAAACAATCAGTTTTGTTTATAAATAAATCGTTGATCACAAATTCTGATATACAAGTGTAGTTACATGTGTGTATGGCATTTCCCTATAATACCTACATTAAGCAACTATGTTTCTTACAAACTACTCTTGTGAATATTACCCATTCTTGTGTTTACTCATGATTCCCTTAGAAAATTCTAAGTACTCGTTTCATTCTAAGATACGAAGTACAGAAAATAAAGTGACATTATGAGTAATCATGCTTCTGCACATCTGTGCCTTTGAATCCTTGGTTAGATAACAAAGGGTATTTTTCTCATACCCATTACGTTCTGATTTTTTTTCAACATGCATAACATAAGTTTTCAAAACAACCCCCATGATTTCAAAAGCATTGTCTATGTTTTCAAAAACAACCTCCATGATTTTAAAAGCATTGTCTATGTTTTCAAAAACAACCTCCATGATTTCAAAAGCATTGTCAATTGTTTTCAAAAACAACCTCCATGATTTCAAAATGTTTCATATAGTTTAAAAACAATATTAACACAGTATAATTACTTATATCAAGTGTATGATTTCAAAAGCATCATTCATGTTTTCAAAAACCTTATACATAATTTCAAAATCCATCTCACATAATTTTAAAACATTTTTTTTAAATATACTTACCTAATACACCTACTTTATGATTTCAAAAGTATTATATATAAGGTTTCAAAAACATTGAACACATATTTTTTTTAAGAACCCCATGCATAATTTTCAAAAATATTCTCCTCATACATTGACTTAACCTTCAAATTCCGCTTCATATGTCGCCTTGACATATCTAGCATCTCAACGTCATAAGCATTTTACTTCATGTTTTAACTTAAGCACATCCAGTGCAAGGTTTCAAAACATCTTCAACTTCTAAAATCCATATGAGATCTTTTTATCTTCACATTAGAACCTTGTGGATGATTATCATTCAAATCAGAGTCCTTAATTGGATTCCTTGTGTACCTTAATTCGAACATTTCGGTTCCTTATAATCGAAATCGAATTTTCTCTTTAAAAATCTTTCTATCTTTATAGTTAGATTCTTGGAAATATTTAAAGCACCAATCAAAATCCACTGATTGGATACCTGGTGTGCTTTAAATACATGTGCACAGTTAGCAGAACAAATTAACAAAATGATAACAAATCAAGTTAAACAATTTTGTGGTTATGTGTTCATGCATTTTGTGTTTTCTTTTATGCATTTTTGTGTTTTTGTATACTCCGGATATTCATTATCCAAATCCTCGTGGAATCTTTCATATCTTCATATGAGGGATTCGTAGAAGGATATTCAAAAAGGTACTACCTTAAATCCTTATTGGGCTTCTACATGATAGTTAAGACCCTTGGATTATATAGTACCATTCCATGATTTAAAAGAGACCACTTTAAGTGGTCTCAGTCAAAAGATTGATTCAGAATCTGGTTAAGAATGACATGTGATGATATAAGCTGAAAGGACTCCTTGGCGGTCTAGAGATCATTTATTGACTCAGTTAAAAAGGACCCCAGTATGGTCTAGTCACACTCATCACAGGTTTGTTCATTTGGTTTCCCCTACACATTATAAAATACACTGTGCGAACTATGCAATGAATTACGTAATTATGGATGCATACATAATTATGAAATTCAGTGCACAGAAACCCATTAAGATTTATTATGTGTAAGAACCAATAGTGGCAACAATAACGAAACATGAACAATGTAATGAAGGTACGGTGGACGCACCAATAACACTTTATATACTTGTATATAAGTGTCCTTACTACATTGTAAGCTTGATGTTATTTAAAGTTACTAGAAGTTCTGGACTCTAACCAGTATTGTTTGATCTTTTCAACTGCATGTTTCAAAGCTCTCACAAGTTTCCTCTAAAATAAATTTCGGGACGAAATTTCCTGAAGTAGGGGAGACTGTGACACCTGTGCCTCCACGGCCATCAAACAAATACCAAACTAATGAAATATTATATTTCATACTTGGGATTTTGTATAAATATGTGTATCGTTTGCACATATCAATTCTTGTTCGATTTCAAGTTTTAAATCGCTTTCTGGAAGGTTATACGCGCACTGATGCGCAAATATAACCAGTTTAATGCAACGAACACTCCGGAATAGTGAATTAGGCTTAAAATACCTTAAATAACCCTTACATAACTTAGAAATAAGTTTTGGAGGGTTTGGTGTGGCGAAATCAAGTTTATTCGCTTACAGAGACTAATTTTGACAAACGACGAAAGTATGCCGATTTGTACTGTAACGAACATTCTGGAACATGACCATAAGTTAAACATACCCTAAATATCCTTTACATATCTTAGAAATAGGCTTTGAGGGGTTCGGTGTGCTAAAATAAACTTTTTAGTCATTCAGGGACTAAAAGCGTCAAAAAGTGCACAAGTTTGCATTTTCGCGCATATCTTACGTCCTGAATACATCCGGACATCCAAAAGTTTATGTAATCATTAAAATATTTTATTTTAGTGATTGGCATGATAAAATTCCATTCGTCGCGTAATTTGGATCGTTTTTCGCATTCGTTCGTGTTTCGTCGTAATTAACCGAACAACGCAACCGTACGACCAAACGAACCGACATCCGAGATATTTTTGAGCATGTCTCCTGTTCCCTATACTTTAACTTCATTTTAGATCCTTGAAATGGGATTAACGGGGCTTAAACATGCCAAAAATGCATCAAAAACCATGTTTTGCACATTCAGGGACCAAAATTGACATTCTGCCAAAGTTATCTTAGGAAGGGACCAAAATGAAAAATCTAAATTCCAGCTTGTTCCAGCTGTTCCCCTCATTTGCACATGGTTTTAACGAAACTATGGGCTCCCATGGTTTCACAAAACCATGGGCACATGTGTACGGATGAGATCGAAGCTCGTTTTACGATGAACGATTTTAACGGTTGTGCAAAAACTATAAATACCCTACCCCCCTTCACTTAAAACTCACACCTTTATACTTATGCTCGTATTTATATTTATATTCATACGTTTCATGCTTATACTTATATTCATATGTTTCATGCTTATACGTATACTCATACTACTCATACGTGTTACGTGCATACTCATACTTAAACTTATACTTATGCTTATACTATTCATGATTCATACATTTGTACCAATACGCGAGTGTAATCCGAGTGATTCGCTTACGTGGGTCCTATACATACTTAAGCATGGACTTGCTTACATACTTTATTCTTATACACATACACATTCTTAAAATTTTTATTATGTATACCCTAATTCATACATAACTATTACAAGCTGTGCAGATCATGCGACGATCAATATAATCACGGGTGCACACGGGATTATAGTGATTGGCTCATGAGAACCATAGAGTGTACTATTAAGTATGATAAAACACAGAATGTAACATGACACATAATACAACTTTAGACAACTCACAACGCATTATATCCGATTATCCACGACGAGACTTCATTCTAAATACACTGCGTTCATCTATCCAACACTTATGCTATTCTTATACTCATGATCGTTATTAGATCAATCGTTTACCCTTATACCTCAATTATACTCTGTTGTCTCAAACTCCAATGCCTCAATTTTAAACAATCATATTCTGTTTGCTAAAACCCTTTCAAGTCTTCCTTCTGAATAAATTTCGGGACGAAATTTCCTAAAGTAGGGGAGACTGTAACGCCTCGTATTTTTATATTTGTATTTTAACTTTTTGAGGCGTTAATCATAATGGTAATACATTTTTTTATCACATTGTTAATGGGTAAACACAAGATTTTTATAAGAAACCGAAAAACTATACAAAGAAAAATTATTAGAAAAATTATTTTTCTAATAAATTTTTATACGAAAGAATTTTTATTAATTTTTAGAAATTGTTTTAACATAGGTTCCTCTTATAAAAAGTGCTTGTTTTAAATCATAGTATTAAAAAAAACACACTATTCATTTGGCAACTTACCAGAAACGTGAAATCTTAGACTTTTCTCAATTGTTGACTAACTTGCATGCATTCTTACATGTTTAGATCACCACCTACCACCTTCATCCAGAAATACAACATCTCTAGCCTTCATTACACTTGCTAAACACCTTCAATTCATCACAAATCACTCTCAAATCTCTTGCAAAACCGAAATTCGGACAGATTCACTACTCCTTACAAAAGTGAGCATAACTTGCTCAAAACTCAACCAAATTACTTGATTCTTTTTCCTACTTGCTTGTATAATCATGGGGTTTGATTCCTTGACTTCTCTTGGGAGAAATAAGACCTGGAATTGCCCCGAAATTATCCATAAACTTTCTGTTTTGTTTTGAACATTCTTAAACTCTTGTATACTTCAAACAAACTTGTGTTCTTATGCTTCTAGTCTATTGTATGATTAGTAAAGCCAAACCAAGGTTGTTTTACACTTAATAAGAGTGTCTAAACACTCTAAACTTTCTGTTTTAATCGAGTTATTAACTCACAAGTGGTGCCAAGTCTTGAACTTGAAGATGGTGTGACTACTTAGTTAGCCTAGGCTAACTTGCATACAAGTCCACACATCACTTGATGTTTTGTTTAGTATAATTGTACCTTTAATTCATGAACATACTTATGAGGTTCCTAAGTGGAAGGTTCAACCTCCCGCCTCTTACATAACCTATATATTAACATAATAATCGAGGTAACCAAGTGGAAGGTTTAACCTCCCGCCTCCTACATAATTTATATGGCACCAAGAGGTAACCAAGTGGAAGGTTTAACCTCCCGCCTCCTACGTGGCTAACTATATTATTATTATGTATATATTATTATTATGTATATATTATAATGTATATATTATAATTATGTATATATTATAAACCGAACCCTTGATAGTGATTATATAAATCTACTACCAAGTTAATAAGTTTCTCACTATGTGTGTAGTTCCTTGTCACGATTCTAATAGGTCTTGAGCCTATGAAATCATATATAATCCTTAAGGATTACCATAGTGTCGAGTCAAGTGCTAATACCATAGAGAATATTTTCCTTATACATACTTTGTCATCCTGTGAATCTAAGTCCGAATCTCGACTCTAAACATACTTGAACTTTAGCCTTTACACATTCAACCTTCTAAACTCGTCAACTTCCTCACATTGGATAATCGGAAAGTATATGCAATATTGTGAGTATACTCGATCCCTTTTTGCTTTAAACACTTTTGGGATGCAACATGTATTCTATATTCAAACACGTGACACTTGAAACTTATTTGAAACATACTCTATCCATTTAAACATGAAACATGAAACTTGTGATACTTGATACTATCTTGTGCTATGTGAACGTTTAATCCCTGTGTGTAGTTCCGCCCTAACAATTAGTAGTACTATGCATATGCTATAGGAGTCGTGCACCTCCCCCATTTGTATTCGAGGGGTATTGTTAGGATGTATCTTTTAAACTCCCGTTAAACTTTGGGAGAGACGCTTTAACGCATTGGGAAACTTGGGCTATCACTTGGACTGCGTGAACTAGCATGGCTGAAACTATTTTTATAATGTTTATGTTGGATATGAGCTTTTATTCTATTATGATATGTAATCAAACTTGTATACTCGCCAACTTTTTGTTGATTTTATTTTAATACATGTTGCAGGTTGATAGTCAAGATTATGAAGGAATCAAGTTAGGATGGACTAGATACACACCTTTAATTTATTTATCTTTTGATGTTATGTTGAAATTTGAACAATGTTGTTATTTCTATTTTAAATGTTGTATGACAATTTAGCACTTGCAATGAAATTTGAATTTAATTAAATATTGTCACATAGTGTTATGAAGTCTCGAGCAATCTATACACACTTCGTCTCATCCCGATGTTTCCGCCATCGGTTGGGGTGTGACAGATTGGTATCAGAGCCATAACTATAGGGAATTAGGTAGAATTGCCATGCTTTTTACCTAGTCTATAGTTTTAGAGCTTTATTCTTATATTTTACTTAAAACTACTTGCATGTTAACTTATCTACCTCTTATTTATTCGCTTTTGATCTTTTAGACATATACATCACTTATGTGTTAATACATGACATGCTATACTTATTGTGAATACCTGTTTTATTATTTTATTCTTTACATACCATTCTTAATATGCTTCCTTATGTGTTTATACTTGTTTGTGTACTACTTTTACTTACATTTTTCCTATGCATTTTACTCGATTATTCTAAATCCAACAACACTCATATTGTACAAACGAGATGAGTTTACCAAAATAGGCGTGAAACCCACAATTTGGTGAACGACTCTCAATCTACCTATTTTTTTTTACATGAAATTACACCATTAAGTTAGGAGTGAAATCCACATCTTAATGATAATTTCAAATCCCAAATTCTAGTGGACCCTCGTCAAAGTATCGAAATTAACTTTTGACCCGACGAGTACCAACCACACTTAGGATACTAAATCGCCAAGTTAGGGGTGAAACCCGCACCTTGTCGACTAGTTCCACTCTTTGATTTTCATTAATCCCGCCAAGTCTCGAAATTTCAATTGATTTGGGGACATGTAGTAACTGGAAGGGTAAATACCGTTAACCGACTTGTCGGCAAGACTATTTCACCTATTAGGCCAAAGCATGCTCCTCAAACTCGAAAGACTTTTCGACCACTTTGGTTAGTCAAAGTTCCGTGTTGGAACCATCCTAAATTTTAATCAAGCATGTGCTCTACTACTTATTTTATACGACGCAATCTTTCAAATTTGAATCTACTTTCGATATATTTTTTTTCCTTCTCACACACACATCATATTAAACCTTTCCATAAATTTATACATATACATGATTTCATGAAGTTTAAATTCGTATTCCTTGTAACGACGAGTGAGGACCTATCATCGAGATAAGAGTGATTTCCTTACCTTGACGATTAACTCTACTCCCCTTTCTTAAAAACGACCACACCAACGAGTTAGGGGTGATTCCCTTACCTAGGTGATCGTTACCAAAACGTTCTTCCAAATATCTTATTATACAAACTCGATTATGTTTTATACCTAAATTATTTATCATTATTCAAAATACATACGTGTACATATACAAAGTACATTGTTTCACCAAGCATACTTCCTATCCTGCAACCTATGATCACTCAACTCATATGCACGAAATTCTTAATCATGTCGTAAAACGTTTTAATACTCAAATTTCAAAACCTTACGAGATGCTACCTATCAATTTAATCGGTCAAATGATTCTCTTACCCATAAACTTCATATTCTACTTAATCACTAAAACACACACTCACGTTATATCCCCATACTAAAGACTTTCATTCTCATATACTTATAAGATCTTATAGATATTATACGATCATTTTACCAAAGACGCCTTTCAACATCAACAAATCATTTGTTAAAAAAAAATTTTAGCACTGCGTCCTTTTTCAAACTTATCGTCGCCGATTTTCTTTCCGGCTCCTGATTTCTCGGTAATTGATTGGAGTCCGCGTTTCCATCTTATCGATCAATGTGAACCTCGACTTTTGGTAGCACCTTTGCGGCTCATCATACAACATTTCCAGGTTTTACGGGAATTGCATGATCTATAAAAACCAAACCGTTCTACCTTCTCACATCACCGCAACACCTTCTTAAACTACATATCACTCACACACCCGCCGGAGAAACTCACCACTTAAACCCAATTTTCAAATGGCATACTTCCCAGTAGCACATGCTGAATCCTCAAGTGCAGCAGGAACTCATCCATTCCTTCGGTTTGCTGAACTACCCACTCGTGAGAAGTATCAGAAACTCAAGAATCTTGAAGTTTTTACCATTAGCGGCATTGATTGGCATCGAATAGGAATGGTTGACCCCATTGGTTCACTGGCAAGACTACTACCACACAATACACCTTGGCGCCGTTTCTTCGACATCTTAGAGCCATCATATGATGAACTGGTATATGAATTCTTGTCCACCTTCTATTACAAATCTAATAGAGGTCTTACCGAAGAATCCATTCATTTTCGGCTTTGTGGACAACATTTTAACATGTCATTAACAGAATTCGCAGTTCGTCTGGGTATATATACCAATGAAGAAGTTACACAACCCATTTTCACCAGGGCATTAACCATCTATACCTACGCGACAATGAAAAAGTATTGGCAACGCCATGCATCAAAGGCATGGTGCGGCAACAATAATTCTGTAAACTTCGAAGACTCTCGTTATCGGTATATGCACCTTGTTTTGGCCAACACTATCACGGGGCGCGAAATTAATCAACGAAGGGTTAGTACCTCCGAAGTCTTCTATCTATATAGTATTTTCGAGCGAATTCCTTGTAATATTGCCCACGAGCTTGCTGGGTATTTTTCTAGTCAACAAACACACCCCCTGAAAAGTCTCATGGGGGGTTCTTCCATCACTAGAATAGCTAAATCATTGGGTGTATTAAGTGACCAGATTATCCAGGAACTATCTCCACCAAAGGCACCTGGGATTGTAAATTGTAACCTCATTAGGCGAACCCCGACTCAACCATCTCAGTCGGGGGGAGCTCCATTTGTCTTAAACAGTACCCCCACACCAAATTTACAACAATCATTGTCGCAATTTCCCCCATCGTCTTTTTATCGATTTGATATGCAACCAAAGCTGCCTTTCATACAAGAACTTATTCCAACTAACCTATCCCAACCTTTAACACTGAACGTCTTACCAAGCTCCTCACCGATAGTTTTCGAGGAGGATCCAACGATGCAAGAAACTTATGGAAACATGTTGCTCATAGGACAGTTAGCATCAGAATCACTTTTGCCACAGTCATTCCAGTCGCTATTAAACGAAGTAGAACAACAACTGCCACCAACTGATATAGCAGGCCCAAGTACGGTGCCTCAAATGGATCTACATCCAGATCAAATGGTAGTTGAAATGGCTAGGTTAAACAATCAGAACCAAGATTTGTTACGGCAAGTACAAAGGTTGACAGAACGGAATCAATGGTTGGAAAGCATGCTAGATGCCCGTATGCAACTAGATCCACAACCTCCAATACCTGATAATTTTGAGCCTGAAATTGATCCATTACATGACGTGTTTCAAATGTAATTTGTTCACATCATAAATTTTCATGATTGTTTTACATGCTTAAATTTGCCATGTTTCAATTAAAACTATACACGCAATCATTAGTAGCCGTACTCACACTCATGCTCATACTCATAACAATACATTTTATACTTATGCTCGTATTTATATTTATATTCATACGTTTCATGCTTATACTTATATTCATATGTTTCATGCTTATACGTATACTCATACTACTCATACGTGTTACGTGCATACTCATACTTAAACTTATACTTATGCTTATACTATTCATGATTCATACATTTGTACCAATACGCGAGTGTAATCCGAGTGATTCGCTTACGTGGGTCCTATACATACTTAAGCATGGACTTGCTTACATACTTTATTCTTATACACATACACATTCTTAAAATTTTTATTATGTATACCCTAATTCATACATAACTATTACAAGCTGTGCAGATCATGCGACGATCAATATAATCACGGGTGCACACGGGATTATAGTGATTGGCTCATGAGAACCATAGAGTGTACTATTAAGTATGATAAAACACAGAATGTAACATGACACATAATACAACTTTAGACAACTCACAACGCATTATATCCGATTATCCACGACGAGACTTCATTCTAAATACACTGCGTTCATCTATCCAACACTTATGCTATTCTTATACTCATGATCGTTATTAGATCAATCGTTTACCCTTATACCTCAATTATACTCTGTTGTCTCAAACTCCAATGCCTCAATTTTAAACAATCATATTCTGTTTGCTAAAACCCTTTCAAGTCTTCCTTCTGAATAAATTTCGGGACGAAATTTCCTAAAGTAGGGGAGACTGTAACGCCTCGTATTTTTATATTTGTATTTTAACTTTTTGAGGCGTTAATCATAATGGTAATACATTTTTTTTATCACATTGTTAATGGGTAAACACAAGATTTTTATAAGAAACCGAAAAACTATACAAAGAAAAATTATTAGAAAAATTATTTTTCTAATAAATTTTTATACGAAAGAATTTTTATTAATTTTTAGAAATTGTTTTAACATAGGTTCCTTTTATAAAAAGTGCTTGTTTTAAACCATAGTATTAAAAAAACACACTATTCATTTGGCAACTTACCAGAAACGTGAAATCTTAGACTTTTCTCAATTGTTGACTAACTTGCATGCATTCTTACATGTTTAGATCACCACCTACCACCTTCATCCATAAATACAACATCTCTAGCCTTCATTACACTTGCTAAACACCTTCAATTCATCACAAATCACTCTCAAATCTCTTGCAAAACCGAAATTCGGACAGATTCACTACTCCTTACAAAAGTGAGCATAACTTGCTCAAAACTCAACCAAATTACTTGATTATTTTTCCTACTTGCTTGTATAATCATGGGGTTTGATTCCTTGACTTCTCTTGGGAGAAATAAGACCTGGAATTGCCCCGAAATTATCCATAAACTTTCTGTTTTGTTTTGAACATTCTTAAACTCTTGTATACTTCAAACAAACTTGTGTTCTTATGCTTCTAGTCTATTGTATGATTAGTAAAGCCAAACCAAGGTTGTTTTACACTTAATAAGAGTGTCTAAACACTCTAAACTTTCTGTTTTAATTGAGTTATTAACTCACAAGTGGTGCCAAGTCTTGAACTTGAAGATGGTGTGACTACTTAGTTAGCCTAGGCTAACTTGCATACAAGTCCACACATCACTTGATGTTTTGTTTAGTATAAGTGTACCTTTAATTCATGAACATACTTATGAGGTTCCTAAGTGGAAGGTTCAACCTCCCGCCTCTTACATAACCTATATATTAACATAATAATCGAGGTAACCAAGTGGAAGGTTTAACCTCCCGCCTCCTACATAATTTATATGGCACCAAGAGGTAACCAAGTGGAAGGTTTAACCTCCCGCCTCCTACGTGGCTAACTATATTATTATTATGTATATATTATTATTATGTATATATTATAATGTATATATTATAATTATGTATATATTATAAACCGAACCCTTGATAGTGATTATATAAATCTACTACCAAGTTAATAAGTTTCTCACTATGTGTGTAGTTCCTTGTCACGATTCTAATAGGTCTTGAGCCTATGAAATCATATATAATCCTTAAGGATTACCATAGTGTCGAGTCAAGTGCTAATACCATAGAGAATATTTTCCTTATACATACTTTGTCATCCTGTGAATCTAAGTCCGAATCTCGACTCTAAACATACTTGAACTTTAGCCTTTACACATTCAACCTTCTAAACTCGTCAACTTCCTCACATTGGATAATCGGAAAGTATATGCAATATTGTGAGTATACTCGATCCCTTTTTGCTTTAAACACTTTTGGGATGCAACATGTATTCTATATTCAAACACGTGACACTAGAAACTTATTTGAAACATACTCTATCCATTTAAACATGAAACATGAAACTTGTGATACTTGATACTATCTTGTGCTATGTGAACGTTTAATCCCTGTGTGTAGTTCCGCCCTAACAACTAGTAGTACTATGCATATGCTATAGGAGTCGTGCACCTCCCCCATTTGTATTCGAGGGGTATTGTTAGGATGTATCTTTTAAACTCCCGTTAAACTTTGGGAGAGACGCTTTAACGCATTGGGAAACTTGGGCTATCACTTGGACTGCGTGAACTAGCATGGCTGAAACTATTTTTATAATGTTTATGTTGGATATGAGCTTTTATTCTATTATGATATGTAATCAAACTTGTATACTCGCCAACTTTTTGTTGATTTTATTTTAATACATGTTGCAGGTTGATAGTCAAGATTATGAAGGAATCAAGTTAGGATGGACTAGATACACACCTTTAATTTATTTATCTTTTGATGTTATGTTGAAATTTGAACAATGTTGTTATTTCTATTTTAAATGTTGTATGACAATTTAGCACTTGCAATGAAATTTGAATTTAATTAAATATTATCACATAGTGTTATGATGTCTCGAGCAATCTATACACACTTCGTCTCATCCCGATGTTTCCGCCATCGGTTGGGGTGTGACACATTTGGTCGATCATTAGGATCCGACCAAACACTTTGGGTGACCATAGTTGTATAGGGAATAACCTTTCGAGGTTATACCTTATGGTCACATCGTTTAAGTAGTTGTATGATAAGTAGTTCTTATGCCTTAGGTAAATTACCAAAATACCCTTTTCACACCAAAATTCATTTTAAGCCTATGTAACATAACTTTTGACATCTAAACTGATTTAGCAACAATATTAAACATGTTAAGGCATATCTTACTTGTCATAGGGCTAGTTAAGCGGTCCGAACGCGTTTTACGCGAACGACGCGTTAAAGTAACATAAGCTACCTAAACGGGTCGTAATGGGTCGTAACCACTTAGGTTAAACCCTATCATATGAGTTCCAATACTCATTTGGTTTACAAAACCTCATACTATCCAATCTCCAGATTTAGGTCTGGTTATTTATGTAGTTACCTATATTAGGTGCCGTTTGATTCTGTGATCTTCAAGCTTTGGTGGTTATCCTAGGACTTCTAAGCAATCTCAAGTGAGTACATAAACCCCTCTTTTACTGTTTTCCAAACTGTTTTGGGGTGAAACACATGTGCCTACTTGTTATTTTCATGCTTTCCATGTTTTCATATCATATACTTGCTATGTTCATTAGTACATTATTAGTACATGATTTCATTGTGTTTTTGCTATGTATGTCCTTTGTAGCATACTTAGTACATTGTTTTCATGACATTTCACGCTATGTATGTCTATTTAGCGCATACCTAGTGCATTGTTTTACATTACCTTTTCATGCTATGTATGTTCATCATACTTAGTACATTTGCTTTACATTGCATATCTGTTGCATATGTTCCAGTAACATATGGACGCATTGTTTTACATCTCTACCCTGTATGTTTACTTAGCATACTAGGTACATTATTTTCATCACATGCTTACATTTTGATATGACATTTGGTTTGTTTAAATGGGACCATATACATTCATTAACTTTGATCACGCCGCTCGTTAGTAGGTAATGGTACCATAGGAATTGACAACTCCCGTTCCTGACATCCTAGGTATGTTTGGATGGAAGGAATGACCGAATTCGATTAAAACATAACACAGATAGGCCTTTAATTTGTTTAAGGGTTTTATCACCACAGTCACAAGGCTTGGATGTATGCATTTTCACAATACCGCATAAATGTTTGTATTCAGTATAGCATGCATTTTCCACAAAACATAACGTTGATTTAAACCACGTTTTACTTCAATACATTGTTTTATGCATTTTTTTACCTATGGCTCAATGGATATATATATTTATATATTTCACTAGCCATACATGACATTTTGTTTACACATTGACATTTGACATAGACATTTTGATATTGATACACATATTTCCTGGACTGTATTTTGACATAAACATTTTGACATGGTTTACACAAAGACATTTGACAAATGGTTTAAACATGGGCAATTTACATTGGTGGTTTGTTTAGGTAAAGTGATTTAAGTAACGAGGCATGTGTAAAATGATATAAGCATGGTGGATACGCCGCTAGTACTTCCTACATATAAATGCTTGTATGGTATTACATATCGTAGCGTTATTTGAATCATTTTAGTTTAGACATATAACATTTTATACAAATAACATATTTTTCACAAGACATTGTTTTACAAACAACTCATTTTATACAAAACTCATTTTACTTGGTTATTCATTTAACCTCACATTACTCTTTTATATATCATCTATTTTATCATCGCTTTTCAAAAGATTTATAAAACAAAACATTTTACAAGGTTCATGACTAACTTTTGTTAAACAACTTTTTCTAAACTCATAAGTCATGAATCCTATTTTCACAAAACCTATGTATCTCATAGGCATTGTTATGCTGACGTACATATTTTCACATGTGTTTCAGGAAATGATGCATAGGACTTATCAAGATACACTTAGGCGGACCTTGGGCCTTAGTGACATTAAATGTCACACCCCAACCGATGGCGGAAACATCGGAGTGAGACGAAGAAAGATTGCTCATCACACATAACGCTAATTGTGACAATAGAATTAAAGATAAATTGATTACTTTCATAAATGAATGTTACAACACACGAAATTGAAATACAACATGTTAAATATAAGAAAAACAATACAACAACAAATGCGGAGTTCATACAATGTATTTAGCCTAACGTCTATATGTGTATCTAGGCATCAACACTACTTCTTTTCATAGTATCGTCATCGTCAACCTGTAACATGTTTAAAAATAAAGTTCAATGCAAAAGCAATGGCGAGTATACAAGTTTGATACATACATAGCAAAAATAAGTTTTGAACAATTCCTCATAGCTAGCATGTGATTCAAGATAAACAATAAATTTGGCAGGGTCAACGTATCAAACCAAAGAAATGCAACATGCTCATGACATTACCACGAGATAAGATGGCGGGTCGTTAATCCTATAGCGCTACATATGTCAAGGATTGGCTCGTACGGACACGAAAATGTATTACCCAAGTTTAAAGTATCAAGCAATCACGTATACAAGCATGTTATAGGAATGTTCATGTGTTTAAGCAAAAAGGCCCCTTTTCATAGCGCATGTCATCATTTCGTCGCTATGAAACGTCCATAAGTTTACGCAAAATGTTCATGTGTAAGTTTTTTATAAGTAAACATGTTACACCCCAAAAAGTGGTAAACATAAAAAGGGGTTGCGAGTATACTCACAATATCGCATAAGCTTTCCGATTATCCAATGTGACGAAGTGGATGAGGTTTAGTAGGTTGAATGTGTAAGGGTTAAAGTTCAAGTATGTATAGGGTCGAGGTTCGGTATTTAAAACAACATAAAATAAGATATGAAAATAACATGTGAAAATAATCATTTAGTACATATGATACTTGTTCTTGACACTAGGAAACTCTAAGGAGTTTAAATGTTTTCATGGAACAAGGTTCCATTAGAATCGTGACAAGTTATCATAGTCTAGAATGATGCAATCTAGTACTTTGACATATGAACACTAGTTCATCATCAAAGATTCGATTATTCGAATAATAAGGTTATGTATTGTATAGGTTATATAGGTATATTAATAAGTCCAAATGTTCAAGTATTTCAAGCATGAGGTAGAAGATTATGTCTTCATTTAGGTACCTCAATATGTGTCATAGAAATCATACATGAGGTAGGAAGAACAAGCTCCCATTTAGGTACCTCGAGTTATATGGTAACATATAGGTCATGTAGGAGGTAGGAAGGCGAACCTTCCATTTAGGAACCTCATGGATATGTAAAAGAAATTATACAACTAATCTAAGCAAAACATCAAGTGATGTGTGGACTTGTTTATGTTGGTTAGCCTAGGCTAGCCAAGTAGTCACCCTATCTTCAAGTTTAAGACTTGGCACCACTTGCAAGCTATTAGCTTGATTAAAACAGAAAGTTTAGAGTGTTTAGACACTTCTATTAAGTGTAAATCAATCTTGGTTTAACTCCATTAGTCATGTTATGGACTAGAAGCATGAGAACACAAGCTTGCTTTGTAGTTTAAGAAAGTTGAAACAAAACAGAAAGTTCTTGGACCATTTCAGGCAATTCCAGGTCTGATTTCTCCAAGGAGAAGTCAAGGAATCAAGCCCCATGGTTATACAAACAAGTAGGAAGAAGAATCAAGTGATTTGGTTGAGAAATGAGCAAGTTATGCCCACTTTTGTGCAAGGTTATGATTCTGCCCGAAAATGCAGATTTGCAAGAGATTAGAGGGTGAAATTGTGAGATGATTTGAGTTGTGAAAGTGGCTAAGTGTTTGGGGAACATGTGGTATATATAGGGAAGTGTTTAGGGTTGTTTTGGGGTAATAATTGGTGCAAAACTTGGTCAAAACAAAGGAATCCCGCTCAAAATCGCGTAGAAAAGAGGCTGCTGTGTTTTCTGCCCGCCAGACACCCATACGATGCGTAGGGGTTTTCTTGTTGCGGTGCGCAGGGCACTCATACGATGCGTATGCGTTTTCTTGTTGCGGTGCGCAGGGCTTGGTCAGAAGCAAGAATTCTTTTATTTTAATGATTTAAAATTTGCAACTTGTCCCAATGATGTTGTTTACGTGTTTTATGACCTTTTTAGGGTATTTTATCATATACGACATGTATCAAGTGTACCTCAAGCATCAAAAGAATAACATTAAGTATAGGATTCGTATGTAATCGCGGTATCAGGTATGAATGTTGCGTATTCAGGAATTCAACGTATGTTTGTAAGTATCACGAGTAGGTATCAAGTTGTTTTACCATTAAATGTGTAGCTATGTATGAGGCATGTGTAACACGTATTTAAAGAAATGCAAGTTTTCATTCATGATTCAAGTCTCGGATTTTACATCGCTTTTAATGAAAGAAAGATTACAAGACCACAAAGTTTCCAAAAATAGTTTTACAAACGATGGTTTCTAAATATAGAAAGTATGAAAACGCGGGGCGTTACAGTCTCCCCTCTAGGAAATTTCGTCCCGAAATTTATTCAAGAGGTAGACTCGAAGGGTTTAGTGAAAATTTGAGACTTGAAAATTTTGAAACATTTTGAAAGGCACAAAACTTTGGAGAGTGACAAGGTAAATTTGGGAGTGAGTTCATTGTCTAAAATAATTCGAGGTATCTGACCTAGTTGAAAACATGTAGGTGCGTATACAGGTGAAGTGAGTCTAAACAAGTTTGAGTAACTTAAATTGGCGACGTTTAAAAGGTGACGTATAATAAAAAGTGACGCATTAAGAAAGAAGATGTTGACAAATGGTTTGTATTTTGATGGGACGTGATAACTAAATCACATTTGTAGAAGATTGTTAATTGAGTGAAATGGGAAGGTTTGGCACTTTAAATTAAGCGTTAAAGGTATACTAAGTACAGTTACGCAAGGATCCAGAATAGGAAGACTATTTTATAGGTAAGTTAGGACTCGAATGTTTACACAAGCTTAATTGCGAACGAGGTTTGTATGAACTAAAAGGATAAGCAGAATAATACGAGTATAGAATGAATGACTCTTAAAGAGTACAAGTATGAGAATAGCATAAGTGATGGGTAGATGAATGTAGTGTGTTAAGGATGAAGTATCGTCGTGGATAATCGGATATAATGCGTTTGTGAGTTGTGGGAAGTTTGTATTAGGTCCAAAAGGTCTGCAAAACACTGAATTTCCCGTGGCACGTCTTACGAAACTTGGTAACATGGTGAAAACACTTATATATAGGAAGTACCAGTGGCGTATCCACCATGTCTCGACCATGTTACGCCCGTCTCATTATTCGGTGTCATGTTACGTTCCGTGTCTTACCATACACAGTAGTACACTCTATGGTTCTCATACGCCTATCACTATAATCCCGTGTGCACCCGTGATTATATTGATCGTCGCATGATCCGCATAGCTTGTACTAGTTGGGTATGAGTCAGGGTATACATAACTAAAAAAAATAAATAAGAATGTGTACGCATAAGAATAAAGTATGCAGGCAAATCCATGTTTAAGTATGTATAGGACCCACGTATGCGAATCCCTCGGATTACGCATGCGTATGGGTATGAATGTATAAGTATGAATGGAAGTATGAGCATGAGCTTAAGTAAGAATACGCATGTATGTATGTGTATCAACACGAAATATGTAATTAGTATGTGTGTATACATAAAGAAAATGTATAATTAGTGTGTGTATAAGTATAAGCATAAAACGTATGAATGCAAGTGTAGGTATGAATATTAAAATTTACGTATATAGGGTATGTTGGGACATCACGGATTAAGTGTATAAAATTGTTCAAAAGGTTAAGTATGTAAATACGAACGATTATACTGAAATCGTCGCGTTAAAACGACTAAAATGTGTATGATGATACGTGGGTATAGCTGTTTAAACAAAACGTTGAGTTTATCGTATCAAAATTAGATTGAGTTTGGCTTGAAAGGTAGAATGTAGTTGCATATGTAAAAGGGTATAAAATACTTATGGGTTAAGCATAATGCATTTTGTAATGAATGGAAATGTTACTTTTGTTTTAAAAGAGTTTATGAAATCTGAAGATGGTCGGTCTCCAAGAAGTCTTCTTGCCCACGTGTTTGTAAGTTGGTGTAGGAGAAGGTTTTCAATCAAAAGCAAGTTCATTTCATCAAATAAGAAGTTATGAATTGGGGAGGTTCTTGTGAAAATGAGGATCCTTAGAAAAGAATTTTAGCAAAAGGGCTTAGTGATTGTTAAAAGTTCTAACAAATGATTTGTTGATGTTAAAAGGAGTCTTTGGTAAAACGAGCATATAGTATCCATAAGATCTTATAGGTGTAAAAGAAAGGTTGGTTTGATCCTCTGATTTAGAATGAAAGTCCTTAGTTTGGTGATCTATATCCTAAGTGCGTTTTAGTGATTAAGCCGAACATGGAGTTCATGGGCAAGAGATTCCTTGGACCGATTAAATTGATAGGTAGCATTGCGTAAGGTTTGAAAATTTGTGTAGCGAAACGTTTAAGATATGTTTAAGAATCTCGTGTATATGAGTTAAGTAAAAAAAATAGGTTGTAGGATAGAAAATACACTTGATGAAACAATGTATTTTGAAATCGTATACGTATGTATTTTGAATAATGATAAATAGTTTAGGTATAAAACATGATCAAGTTTGCAAAATGAGCTATCTTGAAGAGGCGTTTTGGTAACGGCCACCTAGGTACGGGAATCACCCCGAACTCGTTGGTGAGGTCGTTTTTTTTTTTTTTTTTTTTTTTTTTAGAAAAAGGGAAGTGGAGTTAATCGTCAAGGTAAGGAAACCACTCCGATCTCGACGATATGTCCCCACATATCGCTATGAGGAATATAGATTTATATCACATGGAAACATGCATATGTATAAACATGTGAAAAAAAGATTTAATATGTTGGGTGTGTGTGAGGAGAAAATACCGAAAGTAAATTCGTATTTAAAAGATTGCATCGTATAAAAGGAATAATAGAAACACATGTTTGATCAAAATGTGGATAGTCCCATAACGGAACGTTGACTAACCAAAGTGGTCGAAAAGTCTTTCGAATTTGAGGAGCATGCTTTGGCCTAATAGGTGAAATACTCTTGCCGACAAGTCGGTTAACGGTATTTACCCTTCCAGTTACTACATGTCCCCAATTCAATTGAAATTTCGAGACTTGGCGGGATTAATGAAAGTCAAAGAATGGAACTAGTCGACAAGGTGCGGGTTTCACCCCTAACTTGGCGATTTAGTATCCTAAGTGTGGTTGGTACTTGTCGGGTCAAAAGTTAATTTTGACACTATGACGAGGGTCCACTAGAATTTAAAAGAAATTAGGATTTCTCCATCAAGGTGAGGATTTCACTCCTAACTTGGCGGTAAATTTCCGTGTAAAAAGAAAATATAGGTAGATGACTTATAGAAAGAAGTAAGGAAGTTATTGTACATGTGCTTATATTTAACCAAAATGGAAATTTCACAAACTAGGCACCTAGCTCAGTTGGCTAGGCGCGCGAAAGGGTGCGGCCTAGACCCAGGTTCGATTCCGGGGACGGCCGATTTCACCATTTTTTTTTATACACTTGGGGTATGAAAGGTATAATTTATATATTGTTTAATATGAATTAATTGTACGGATAATAAGTAAATGACATATGTTCAAAATAATAATAACAAGTATAAGAACATAAGGTATCTCAATAAAATCACACGTAAGGACATTTCATGAATGGCATACAAGGTATGGAACACTAAAATAAGCGTTTAACATATGATAAAACAAGTATTGAATACATAAGAATAGCATATCAAGTATGATACATAAGGATAAAAATGACATATACGTTCATAAAGGCCCAAAGAGAATGTATAAGAAACATATGAAGTGGCTTGCATGTAGTCTCAAATATAACATAAGAATAAGGTTCTAGAACTATAGACTAGGCAAGAAGCATGGCAATCCTACCTAATTCCCTATAGTTATGGCTCTGATACTAATCTGTCACACCCCAACCGATGGCGGAAACATCGGAGTGAGACGAAGAAAGATTGCTCATCACACATAACGCTAATTGTGACAATAGAATTAAAGATAAATTGATTACTTTCATAAATGAATGTCACAACACACGAAATTGAAATACAACATGTTAAATATAAGAAAAACAATACAACAACAAATGCGGAGTTCATACAATGTATTTAGCCTAACGTCTATATGTGTATCTAGGCATCAACACTACTTCTTTTCATAGTATCGCCATCGTCAACCTGTAACATGTTTAAAAATAAAGTTCAATGCAAAAGCAATGGCGAGTATACAAGTTTGATACATACATAGCAAAAATAAGTTTCGAACAATTCCTCATAGCTAGCATGTGATTCAAGATAAACAATAAATTTGGCAGGGTCAACGTATCAAACCAAAGAAACGCAACATGCTCATGACATTACCACGAGATAAGATGGCGGGTCGTTAATCCTATAGCGCTACATATGTCAAGGATTGGCTCGTACGGACACGAAAATGTATTACCCAAGTTTAAAGTATCAAGCAATCACGTATACAAGCATGTTATAGGAATGTTCATGTGTTTAAGCAAAAAGGCCCCTTTTCATAGCGCATGTCATCATTTCGTCGCTATGAAACGTCCATAAGTTTACGCAAAATGTTCATGTGTAAGTTTTTTATAAGTAAACATGTTACACCCCAAAAAGTGGTAAACATAAAAAGGGGTTGCGAGTATACTCACAATATCGCATAAGCTTTCCGATTATCCAATGTGACGAAGTGGATGAGGTTTAGTAGGTTGAATGTGTAAGGGTTAAAGTTCAAGTATGTATAGGGTCGAGGTTCGGTATTTAAAACAACATAAAATAAGATATGAAAATAACATGTGAAAATAATCATTTAGTACATATGATACTTGTTCTTGACACTAGGAAACTCTAAGGAGTTTAAATGTTTTCATGGAACAAGGTTCCATTAGAATCATGACAAGTTATCATAGTCTAGAATGATGCAATCTAGTACTTTGACATATGAACACTAGTTCATCATCAAAGATTCGATTATTCGAATAATAAGGTTATGTATTGTATAGGTTATATAGGTATATTAATAAGTCCAAATGTTCAAGTATTTCAAGCATGAGGTAGAAGATTATGTCTTCATTTAGGTACCTCAATATGTGTCATAGAAATCATACATGAGGTAGGAAGAACAAGCTCCCATTTAGGTACCTCGAGTTATATGGTAACATATAGGTCATGTAGGAGGTAGGAAGGCGAACCTTCCATTTAGGAACCTCATGGATATGTACAAGAAATTATACAACGAATCTAAGCAAAACATCAAGTGATGTGTGGACTTGTTTATGTTGGTTAGCCTAGGCTAGCCAAGTAGTCACACTATCTTCAAGTTCAAGACTTGGCACCACTTGCAAGCTATTAGCTTGATTAAAACAGAAAGTTTAGAGTGTTTAGACACTTCTATTAAGTGTAAATCAATCTTGGTTTAACTCCATTAGTCATGTTATGGACTAGAAGCATGAGAACACAAGCTTGCTTCGTAGTTTAAGAAAGTTGAAACAAAACAGAAAGTTCTTGGACCATTTCAGGCAATTCCAGGTCTGATTTCTCCAAGGAGAAGTCAAGGAATCAAGCCCCATGGTTATACAAACAAGTAGGAAGAAGAATCAAGTGATTTGGTTGAGAAATGAGCAAGTTATGCCCACTTTTGTGCAAGGTTATGATTCTGCCCGAAAATGCAGATTTGCAAGAGATTAGAGAGTGAAATTGTGAGATGATTTGAGTTGTGAAAGTGGCCAAGTGTTTGGGGAACATGTGGTATATATAGGGAAGTGTTTAGGGTTGTTTTGGGGTAATAATTGGTGCAAAACTTGGTCAAAACAAAGGAATCCCGCTCAAAATCGCGTAGAAAAGAGGCTGCTGTGTTTTCTGCCCGCCAGACACCCATACGATGCGCAGGGGTTTTCTTGTTGCGGTGCGCAGGGCACTCATACGATGCGTATGCGTTTTCTTGTTGCGGTGCGCAGGGCTTGGTCAGAAGCAAGAATTCTTTTATTTTAATGATTTAAAATTTGCAACTTGTCCCAATGATGTAGTTTACGTGTTTTATGACCTTTTTAGGGTATTTTATCATATAAGACATGTATCAAGTGTACCTCAAGCATCAAAAGAATAACATTAAGTATAGGATTCGTATGTAATCACGGTATCAGGTATGAATGTTGCGTATTCAGGAATTCAACGTATGTTTGTAAGTATCACGAGTAGGTATCAAGTTGTTTCACCATTAAATGTGTAGCTATGTATGAGGCATGTGTAACACGTATTTAAAGAAATGCAAGTTTTCATTCATGATTCAAGTCTCGGATTTTACATCGCTTTTAATGAAAGAAAGATTACAAGACCACAAAGTTTCCAAAAATAGTTTTACAAACGATGGTTTCTAAATATAGAAAGTATGAAAACGCGGGGCGTTACATTAAAAGATGCAAGACTAGTTAATTATGTTATGTTTCTTTGCTGTTAAGACATTGTAACTCTTTTAATCAATAAAAAAAAATTTCAATTGTCCATGTGTTATGAAACAATGATTCTGTTACAACACTCCCCGACGATTCCGCCACGATTTGTTGTTTTACGTGGTCGGGGTGTGACAGAAAAGTTGGTATCAGAGCTCATGGTTATAGGGAATTGGGTTATTAGTAATGCTTTGACCTAGTCTATAACCTTCCTAGGACCCTAATGCGAGTTTACTTGCGTTTAGTCATAAAATAATACCGTCACCTATCCTTAGGCGACAACCACAACAAGAACACAAATTCCAAAACCGCTTTGAAAAGCAATCATCTGTTCTAGGATGATTAATTACTAGGTTTTGAACCCTCTAAGTTTTCAAATCTCGTCAAAGTTTGGGTCTTATAATGTGAACATGTGCAAACTCGAAGGATGAATGTCTGTACCCTGAGTTTTCTGTCTAAGGCTAGAGTGTTCGTACAAATCCACAGTATCGGACCAGTCACTCTTACCTGGGAACTCTTGGGGTGAGTGTTCACTTATAGGCAAGCATGTCTTCAGCGATACATTATTATGACCCGCTTACTTTGATTTGTCACCGTCTCATTTGTTTGCCTTAGGTAACAAACAAATGATCGCAATTTTTATGCGTTGCCATTCTGTTTTGATTATCCGATAACCTTTCACTTGTTTCTTCCTATGTCTTTCATTTCCTTCTAGAATGTCTCTTCCTCTCAGCAACGGTCAAATGTCCGAGCAAACAGCCAAATTTGCTCAGCAAATAGGCGAAGTGATTTTGAAGACTATGGATTAAGGCATTGCCATGTCTCGTCTCAACAATGAAGACACACAAGAGTCACCAAAGGAAGCAGAAGTCAAGCCTGCTCCAAAATCAAGGAAGCGTAAGGCTTCAAGGAAACCCGCAGCAGTTACACCTAATCAAGCGGGACCTAGCCAAGTGGCATGGCTACCAGCTAGGAAGCCGTACTTTGGAACTGCCCCATGGTGCAAACAATGCAACCATTATCATTCAAACCTCATACCCTGCTTCAAATGTACCTACTGTGGTCGGCGGGGACATTTGGTTAACATATGCCGCTTTGCTATCCAAAACAAAGCTGTTATAAACCTTGCTGCTTTTCAACCTCCTGCTAGGAAACCTTATGCCGGTACTGCACTGATGTGCAACAAGTGTAATGCACCTCACCGAGCTTACCTGCAGTGTCGTCTGTGTGCATCATGTGGACGACTCGGTCACCTGGCAAATGCTTGTCAATTCAACCCAATCCAAGGTGGCCCAAACCAACCCCAAGTCAACCCTGCTCCAGCTCGTTTACCATCTGGTACTTGGTATAACTACGGCGAGATGAGCTATTTCAGGAATAAGTGAACAAAGATTGCCAATGCAAATCTGACCCACGGATGAGCATTTGGCTGAGTATGAGATGTTGTTGTTTTAATCTTATGCTTTTGTTTCTTTGTTTTTCTTGTAATGTGAAACAATCAGTTTTGTTTATAAATAAATCGTTGATCACAAATTCTGATATACAAGTGTAGTTACATGTGTGTATGGCATTTCCCTATAATACCTACATTAAGGAACTATGTTTCTTACAAACTACTCTTGTGAATATTACCCATTCTTGTGTTTACTCATGATTCCCTTAGAAAATTCTAAGTACTCGTTTCATTATAAGATACGAAGTACAGAAAATAAAGTGACATTATGAGTAATCATGCTTCTGCACATCTGTGCCTTTGAATCCTTGGTTAGATAACTAAGGGTATTTTTCTCATACCCATTACGTTCTGATTTTTTTTCAACATGCATAACATAAGTTTTCAAAACAACCCCCATGATTTCATGTGACAACCCGCACTAAACCAGGTATCCGTACAACTTAATTAATAATTAATTACTGCTTAATTACTGTGCTTGTTGAAACTAGCTGATAAACTGCTACCTGCATACTGATACATGCACTTACTTGCATCATACTTTATTTGCTGTCACTACATTATTTACATACTGGACCCTAGTGACAAACATGATGCACAAAAAGCACAGTAGCACTAAACGGATACACAGTGAACATGCTGATATGACCAGCATCAGGCAGACACTGCCTCTAAGGCCTGTTAAGAGCCTCAAATATTTTGGCTACACCGGTAGTGAGTGTAGGGATATAAGGGTTGTGGTACCGCGTCTCTAGGAATAAGATACACTGATTCGGATGTGCCAAAAACGTACTTTAAGTACCAAACACAGCACTTTAATAATTAATCCAGCTTCTAGCTGACTAGTAAAGTGCCAGAACATGAGAAAATAACACTAGACACTTTCTAAAGTGTCGGGAAAACAAATTGTGTCACTAAAAATGTTAATAACGACACTTTAAAGCTTTTGTAACGCTTTAACAGATTACTATCCAACTGGACACCCGGACTTTACCCGGAACATGAAAATATTACTATTTTCACTATTTATTTTTTTCTGAGCCAGTTAGGGTCCCTGATTACCCTAACACCCGTCATAACACGCTATATATTAGTAACGGGGTTAATTACTTAACTTAACTTGGTTTAACATAACTAAACCCCCTAATTACTAGTTTAAATCGAACCAACCCCCCACCCCTTTCATAACCGGCCCCCAAACTAGGGGAACACACTTGTACTTGGTGATCTTGGTTAATCTTTGATTGTATAATATCTTGAAGACATATTGTCCATTGGATAATAGCACATGATTTGGTTATAAATACTAAAGATTTCACACTAATCTTTCATCACTAATCAACACCACAAAAATTACTCTCTCCCTCCCTATCCACTCTCGGCCGAACCCCCTCCACTACCTCCATCCATTTTCGGTTCTTGTTCACTCCATTCCAAGATCATTCAAGCTTCACGGGTCACGTATTAGGAGCTCTTGTGCACTCGGAACGCGAAGGACCTCTACCGTTAGCTTTTATCCACCTCTTTTTCGTCAAAGATCTTCCCTAGCCTTGAGCTAGAGGTATATCACTTAAAACTTGTTTTTAAGCTTATCTAAAGTGGTTAAAAGAAATTATGTCGGTTGAATCTCGTTAAAATGAAAGATGATGATCAAAAGTCTAGTAAAAACTATAAAGATGGTGGTTAATAACACATGTGTTGTGTAAAAGTTGTAGTACTTGGAATATGAGACTTTTGAGACCCGATCTATGATGTGGTAGCTCGGATCTCCGTTTAACCCGACTTTGTAAGATCATGGATCTTCACATAAGCTCGTTTTTGGTTACTACAAGGGTTAAAAGGCGAAACTCTACCACACTAGAGACATGAACTTGTGTAAAAATATTTTACTTGTGTAAAAGTGATTTAACTTGTACAATGATGTTTAAAACTAGCGGATCTACGTATCTGCAAGTGGTATTTTTGAAGAACCACACATTTAAGAAACCATGTATTTTAAAGAAAGGATCCTACACTAATAAATATGGTTTTATAAACCACAAGTGTGTAAACACTTGGGAAATGAAAAGATCCGACAAATAACTATTTTTGGGAAAAATGACTAGAAGTTGTAAAGACGGATTTCTCTAGTCACGAGGTTTTTACGAGGTCAAAGTTACTTTATATAAAGATCTACATATATAAAGGGGATTTACACTATAGATTCGGAAAAACTGCAAGTTCATGCGATTATGCGATTTACATACTTATCGACTAGTTTGATGTGTCGGAAATTGTTTGTTTGAATAAAGAAGTTGTTGAATTGATTTGTTAAAAGAAAATGATACGCTTAAAAGCGTGGCCACCTCCAGTTACAGAGGAAACTCTGGCGAAATTTTCTAAAAACCTAACACTTAGGCTTATTTACACAACAAGTGTTAGAACTACTTTTGGACATATTTCGAAACATAAATTTCGCCAGCACTATATTTTACTAAATATTCGGAGGTGGGATTTTCACAAAGACTAACGTGATAAATATATTTTTCACAACACTGTTTATGATTATTTTGTGAAAATACATAAATATTATTTTAGGGTAAAAATAATATTTACAAGCGTTAATGATTCCAAAACTTTGCGAACGCTTCCACAAACATATAAGTTACACCGGTAATTACATTACCACACAACTAATAAAACGTAACTTACGCACATGTATTGTATCCCCCATCCTTGGGAAGAAGTTTAACTACCAAGTGTATACTGAACATAAACACGAAATAGTTGTCTAACTATTTCCCAAAGACTTAAACTATAAAGCTAAAGCACGGCCGTCCGTCTAATAGAATTAGCACTTGTAGGTCGTTGCACAGCTTACTGTATTGGAGACACTTGGTAGAGACGCGCATTCACTGTGAGTTCATGTCCCCCTTTTCTCTAACTGTTTTCAGTTTTCTTAACTGCGGGGGTGAAATACATGTTACTTTGTTTACAAGTACTTTATACACGGTATGATTTACGTAAGGAGGTTTAGATCATGTGAATGGGTAGTTAGAACACCGAGGGACTCGAGCGGTAGATCTATCTGGGTGTAGCGAGCCCAGCTCTAGGCCCAACAGAACGGACCTCTCGGAGGACCAACAGAACGGACCTGGAGTGACTTGGTACCCAACGCAAAAATCGGCTAGGGTTGTGTCTACTTACTTGCATTTCACAACATGCTAATGGCCTTGCAAACCATTGGTGATCACAAGTCCTCTTACACTGCTACATACCAGGAAACTTTTATACTTACAAGTGTTTTACTTACTCACTTGCACATGAACTCGCTCAACATTATTGTTGATTTTTCAACTCACATGTATTTCAGGAAATTAAACGGATCTGGCACGGTATGGAACGTTTTCCGCTGCACTTGTCATGGAGTCATCAGGGTTTAGGGGATGTGTCTCTTTCCTGGACAAGACACAGTCCTTAAACCACGTTTATGTTATGTTATAAGTTGTAATGTTGTTGAACAAGGTTATGGTTGTTGGTTAAAACAATGGTACTGTATGATGTTTTCAAAACTTAATGGATGACTTGCATGGTTTTTAAATTCATATAGCTTGTTATGGTTAAGCTATGGTATTAAGAAGTCACACCAAAATTAACCACACTTCCGCAAAGCCAGGGTGTGACAGCTTGGTATCAGAGCTCTGATCATAGCGAACTAGGATTCTTTCTCGAGTCTAGACTATGATCACCAGGGCTCTCACGAAAACATTTTTCTGCATACCACTTAAGTCCAGATCCACAACTTTTTACAAACAAATGTTGAGCACATTTTACTAATTATAGGCTCAGCTTGGAGGGCTGAGGATCGATCTGGAGGATCGAGATGATCAAGGTAGTTGAGCACGTTGGTTTGTTATAGGATCGATCTGGAGGATCGAGGTTTGGTTTAAGTAAAGGATAGAGCAGTCTTGTAGACTGGATGAAATTGGCTAGTAAGACTAGGAGAATGATTTGAATGTTTATGTGGTGACTATGTGAGTAACTGATTATATGATTGATTATTATACGTATATGTGTTTGTGTTACAAACGTTATGCTTTCATCGAGTACTATAAAGATGGACACTACGAATCCCATGGCCATAGTATCAGACGACATAGTTTCATCGAAGCACGAGGTGTACATTTCCGATACTACCGGCACAGACAACGACGACTTTCAGCCCTTTTGCACTGCCTGAAGTCGTAACAGAGCCTACTGATGGCCATCTTGTTGGGAATTTACCACTGGCGGTGATCCCTGCTCCTGTGCCCCTTGCCACTTATTCTGTTGATGATATGCCCTCCCGACGTGGCCTCTGACGACGATAACGATCTACTGGAGGAGAACCCATTCGAGGGCAGGACCCTATCGCTGCTGGTATTAGTCTACTGCATGCGGACGCTTCTGCAAGGGAAACTTATGTCCTTTCCCCTATCCCAGACTCATTTGAGTCTCTGACATCCGCGTCTTCACACATACAGGGAATGCAGCACCACTTACACGACGCCGACCCTGATATGGCATCATCAGCTGCACCGGATCCCACACACAGCTTTGAGTTTGATCGCGATTTTGAGGACAATTCTGTTTTTCCGCCTGGTGTTGATCCAGACCATGACATTGAGTTCATGCACTTAGACCAGCTCTTGGGGGATCCTGTAACCCCTGTGATTGTTGATCCAGCTGATTTTAAGATGGAGTTTTTGATTCGGAGCTAGCCGTGGCCCCTGAGCCAGGCGTTGCTCCTGACCCCGCATTGGAGTATGACCCTGTTCATGCCAATGCACCGGCTGTTGCTCCTTGATTGATCATTTGCTTGGATGAGAGAAAATTTGGGGTAACTGTGCAAGACAATTTATTATTACGGGGGCCCACGTAATAACGATTTGTGGTGCACAGGAATCCTGGTGGACTCTGCAGGTCAAGCTGATGATAACCAATGCAGCAGGAAATAACTTAAACACAAAATGACCTAGGCGATGTAGCCTCGAGTTCATTCTATTACAAGCAACAAGCCAAATTGACAAGCCTATGTGAAGGCTCAGGAATTTATTTCCCCACTTATACAGTGAGTATATTTGCGTATGAAATGGGGTGATTACATGATGGCTTACGTTGCTATATATACCCCATAGACAATTGAAACATTGTCCAACCCGCTTCACACTATTTCGACAAAAAGGGGATGTCACCCAGACGTGACACAAGCACCGGTACGTTACTGAGGACAGAAGACGAGCTGCAAGAACGCATCTCACAGATAAATGCACGACATGAAGCCCTCCACTCTAAGTACAACGATGGCATTACTGGAGATAACCCTCCAACTGGCTGCACCTATAAACAGTTCCTGAACTGCAAGCCTTTGAACTTTGTCGGAACCGGAGGCACCGTTGCATTGTTCGTTGGTCCAAAAAGACCGACTCCACTCTAAGAATGAGTAACTGTTCGCCCCAACAGAGTGTTACCTACATCTCAGGGATATTTCTAGATGGCACACTCTCTTAATGGAACCTCCAGGTTCAGACCCTTGGCACAGACGCTGCTTATACACTGAGCTGGGGCGAGCTCAAGGAAACGATTGAGAAGAAATGTTGTTTTAGGACAGAAATTCAGAAACTTGACGTGGAGTCCTGAAATTTGAATGGACGAACCAGAGACTCCTGAACGTGTCCAGCGATCGCACGACTTGTCTAGGGTCGTCCCCTACTAAGTCATTGATGTAGTATGATATAGTGGTGTACTTGTAAGCTTTACATTGTGGTCTCGAATTGTGGCAATACAATCGCAGTATTCTCACCACATGCGATGTTCAATCAATTGTTTATGTCCTATAACATAAGAGGTTATGTGATTGACTTGTTGATAACATGAGATGTTATGTGTTGGTATTGTTGAATGCATACGTACACTTCACTTGCTATGACCTAACCTATGTGAAACATCTTTTAGAAGATGCCGCCAAGACGCGAAATGCGCATGCCCACCTCTGAGGCAGAACTTAAAGAGATAATTGCTGCAGCTATAGCACAGCACGAGGCCCTACGCTCCGAACCAATCCAAGGTACCTCAGAAAATAACGGTTGTTCCTACTGGCACTTCCTCAACTACAAGCCTCCGAAGTTCGACGGCACTGGGGGTGCCATAACTTTTGTAAAATGGATTGAAAGTATGGAATCCATCTTTCGAATGAGTGGTTGTACGCCAGAACAACAAGTCCCATACGTTTCTGAGTTGTTTCAAGATGGAGCTCGTTTATGGTGGAATCTTCAAGTTCGAATAATGGGCCTAACTACAGCATACGCGTTAACTTGGGATGAGTTGAAAGGAATGATGCATAAAAAGTTTTGCCCCCAAATAGAAACCCAGAAGTGGGAAGATGAATTTCGGAGCCTAATGATGGAAGGTCCGAAGGTGTTGGAGTACGTGCAACGACTCCATGATCTGTCACAAATTGTTCCGTACCTGGTAAAACCAGAACTGAAGAAATTGGAACAATTCATTTGGGAACTGGCGCCTCAAGTCTTGAGCTTGATGACAGCATCTGCGCCACCAACAACTATTGCTGCAAGTAAGATAGGTTTGGCACTCGTTACGGAAGCAATTAGACTAGAAAAACTTGCAAACCCCGACAAGGAGACTCAGGTAGAGTCGTCCGGAAAGAACAAAAGGAAGCTCACCGAAGTTACCCGAACGTATAATGATGAACAAAGACCTATTCAAGGTTGCTTTGGCTGCGGGGACAAAGGGCATTTCAAGAAAGGTTGCCCTAACAACAAACAGGCCAATGATAAGATTTATTTAGAAACCAAACCAAGATGTGCTGAGTGCAAGTATCACCGTGATTGTGGATGTCAGAAGCCTTGGTACGGGAGGAAAGGACACAACAAGGAAGGTTGTGGGATGAAGAGTTCCATACAAGGAGAAAACAGTAACAACGCTCTAGGTGGAAATGGGAAAGGAAATGGCCGAATGATAGGATGCTTCCATTGTAAGGAAGTTGGACATTTTAAGAGGGAATGCCTGAAGTTGAAACAAGACCGTGAGAGAAAATCCAACATCAGAGCTTGTGAGGCATGCCAGGATCCAGGTGTGGCTTCTGGTACGTTCTCTAACAACCAAAACTTTTGCATCTATTTTTGCTTGATGTTGGTGCCGATTATAGCTTCGTATCGTTAGAATTTAAGAATATATTTGGTTTAACCGCTAGTAAGTTAAATATTCCCTACTCGATCGAATTAGCTAATGGGAAGTTAGTTGAAGCCAACGAAGTTATCAGAGGTTGTGTGATAGAATTGGGAGAACGTAAGTTTACTTTGGATCTACTACCAGTCCAATCGGGAAGCTTCAACGTGGTAGTAGGAATGGATTGGTTATCCGGAAACAAGGCGGAGATAGTATGTCACGAGAAAGTTGTTCGTATCCCAACTAATGATGGTGAGACAATTGTGGTTCACGGAGAGAAGCGTGACACACCGCTAAGATTTATCAGCTGCTTGAAAGCAAGGAAGTGTTTACAGAAAAGATGTGTTGCTTTTCTAGCACGCATCGTGGATAAAAAGGCTGCTGAGCCAAGAGTCGAAGACATCCCTGTCGTAAGGGGATATCCAGAAGACTTCCCAGAAGACTTGCCTGGACTGCCACCTCAGAGGCAAGTAGAGTTTCACGACGATTCAATTCCAGGCACTGCACCCGTAGTCAATGCATCATAGCGACTTACATTTTCGGGGGTGCAACGATCGACAGAGAAGTGTTGGCAACGGATGGAGAAGGAAGATAACAGACCAAAAATTCCTTTTTGGGGTAATCCCATTGTTACCCACCAAAAAGGAGGATGATGATTTTCAAATAAACATCAACTACAGAGAATTGAACAAGCTGACGATCAAGAACAGGTATCCTCTGCCAAGAATCGATGATCTGTTTGATCAACTGCAAGGCTCGAACTATTATTCAAAGATCGATCTTCGATCTGGATACCATCAACTAAGGATACAGGAGGAAAGTATCCCAAAAACAGCCTTCCGAACTCGTTATGGACACTACGAGTTTCTCGTTATGCCATTTGGTTTGACAAACGCACCTGCGGTATTCATGGATCTAATGAATAGGGTTTGCAAGCCATACCTGGACAAGTTCGTGATTGTATTCATCGACGACATCCTGATTTACTCAAAGACGAAGGCTGAACACGAACAACATCTTAGAACCATATTGGAGCTGCTAAAGAAGGAACAGCTGTACGCCAAATTCTCCAAGTGCGAATTTTGGCTACGTGAAGTCCAGTTTCTTGGACATGTTGTTAATGGGGATGGAATTCATGTTGATCCCACAAAGATCGAGGCAATCAAGAATTGGGAAACGCCTACAACGCCAACCGAGATTCGGCAATTCTTGGGTTTGGCTGGCTACTATCGAAGGTTCATCGAGGATTTCTCGAAAATCGCTCAACCTTTGACACTCCTCACGCAGAAGGATAAGACGTTTGCTTGGGGAATCAAACAGGAGGAAGCATTTCAGGTATTAAAGGATAAGCTTTGTAACGCACCGATCTTAGCTCTACCAGAAGGTACCGACGATTTTGTGGTATACTGCGACACATCGCGTCAAGGATTGGGTTGCGTGTTGATGCAACGCCAAAAGGTCATTGCTTACGCATCACGCCAACTGAAAGTGCACGAAAAGAACTATACCACACACGATTTAGAGCTTGGCGCAGTGGTTTTCGCTTTAAAGATCTGGAGACACTACCGGTATGGTACGAAGTGCACAATCTTCACAGATCACAAAAGCCTACAGCATATATTCAACCAGAAGGAGTTAAATATGAGGCAAAGACGATGGGTTGAGTTGCTAAACGACTACGACTGCGAGATAAAGTATCACCCAGGGAAGGCGAATGTAGTCGCCGATGCCCTAAGTCGTAAAGAAAGAATCAAGCCCATAAGGGTTAGAGCTTTGGAAATGATTATACGAACCGATCTTTCCTCGCGCATTCGTGCTGCACAAAAGGAAGCTCTCAAGGAGGGAAACCTTGAGGAAGAATATCTCCGTGGAATAGAAAAGCTTTTGGTACCAAACGAGGAAGGAACATTATGTTTTGAGAAAAGGATTTGGGTTCCTCTGTTTGGTGGATTAAGGGAAGTTATTTTCGACGAAGCGCACAAGTCACGGTACTCTATCCACCCTGGAGCGGATAAGATGTACCAGGATCTCAAGGATTATTATTGGTGGCCTAGGATGAAAGGCGACATTGCTGTTTACGTGAGCAAATGTTTAACGTGCGCTAAGGTCAAGGCAGAATACCAGAAGCCTTCGGGACTTCTGCAACAACCTGAGATTCCCAAGTGGAAATGGGAACAAATCTCAATGGATTTTGTTACAAAATTACCAGGAACGCCAAGAGGCCACGATATGATTTGGGTGATTGGTGACCGCCTAACAAAATCCGCACACTTTCTGCCAATCAAGGAGAAAGACAGCACTAGTAAACTTGCGGAAATTTACTTGAGAGAGATCGTAGCACGTCATGGAGTACCTCTCTCGATCATCTCTGATAGAGACGGAAGGTTTGTGTCAAGAATATGGCAATCTTTCCAAGAATCTTTTGGCTCACAATTGAATCTGAGCACTGCGTTCCATCCGCAAACTGACGGCCAGAGCGAGCGAACGATACAAACTTTGGAAGACATGCTGAGGGCATGTGTTATGGATTTAGGAGGTAGCTGGGATAAACACTTACCTTTGGTCGAATTTTCATACAACAACAGCTACCACACCAGTATTGGTGTCGCGCCATTTGAGGCCCTATACGGACGCAAGTGCCGATCACCACTATGTTGGTCTGACGCAGGTGATAGGCAGCTTGCTGGTCCCGAGATCGTCCAAGAGACGACAGACAAGATTGCGCAAATACTTAAACGCATCGAAGCCGCTCGCCACAGACAAAAGGCCTACGCGGATCCAAACCGGAAGCATGTGGATTTCCAAGTTGGAGAAATGGTGTTATTGAAAGTTTCACCCTGGAAGGGGGTGGCACGCTTTGGTAAGCGTGGGAAGTTAAATCCGCGCTACATTGGTCCCTTCAGAATTCTGGAAAGAATTGGAACAGTAGCATACAAGTTGGACCTACCTACTGAACTAAATGGCGTTCACGATACATTTCATGTATCCAATCTAAAGAAAAGTCCAACTCAAGTTGACGTTGCCATTCCTATCGACGAGATTCATATTGACGACACGCTCCACTTTGTTGAAGAACCTGTTGAGGTCACGGATTGGAAAGTTAACAAGACCCGCCGGAGCAGTGTCAAACTCGTCAAAGTACGTTGGAATGCCAGACATGGTCCTGAATTTACCTGGGAACGTGAGGACCGGATGAAAGAGAAATACCCCCACTTATTTCCTAAGAACTCTGCATCTACAAGCAGAACTTAAATTTCGGGACGAAATTTATTTAACGGGTGGAGAATGTGACAACCCGCACTAAACCAGGTATCCGTACAACTTAATTAATAATTAATTACTGCTTAATTACTGTGCTTGTTGAAACTAGCTGATAAACTGCTACCTGCATACTGATACATGCACTTACTTGCATCATACTTTATTTGCTGTCACTACATTATTTACATACTGGACCCTAGTGACAAACATGATGCACAAAAAGCACAGTAGCACTAAACGGATACACAGTGAACATGCTGATATGACCAGCATCAGGCAGACACTGCCTCTAAGGCCTGTTAAGAGCCTCAAATATTTTGGCTACACCGATAGTGAGTGTAGGGATATAAGGGTTGTGGTACCGCGTCTCTAGGAATAAGATACACTGATTCGGATGTGCCAAAAACGTACTTTAAGTACCAAACACAGCACTTTAATAATTAATCCAGCTTCTAGCTGACTAGTAAAGTGCCAGAACATGAGAAAATAACACTAGACACTTTCTAAAGTGTCGGGAAAACAAATTGTGTCACTAAAAATGTTAATAACAACACTTTAAAGCTTTTGTAACGCTTTAACAGATTACTTTCCAACTGGACACCCGGACTTTACCCGGAACATGAAAATATTACTATTTTCACTATTTATTTTTTTCTGAGCCAGTTAGGGTCCCTGATTACCCTAACACCCGTCATAACACGCTATATATTAGTAACGGGGTTAATTACTTAACTTAACTTGGTTTAACATAACTAAACCCCCTAATTACTAGTTTAAATCGAACCAACCCCCCACCCCTTTCATAACCGGCCCCCAAACTAGGGGAACACACTTGTACTTGGTGATCTTGGTTAATCTTTGATTGTATAATATCTTGAAGACATATTGTCCATTGGATAATAGCACATGATTTGGTTATAAATACTAAAGATTTCACACTAATCTTTCATCACTAATCAACACCACAAAAATTACTCTCTCCCTCCCTATCCACTCTCGGCCGAACCCCCTCCACTACCTCCATCCATTTTCGGTTCTTGTTCACTCCATTCCAAGATCATTCAAGCTTCACGGGTCACGTATTAGGAGCTCTTGTGCACTCGGAACGCGAAGGACCTCTACCGTTAGCTTTTATCCACCTCTTTTTCGTCAAAGATCTTCCCTAGCCTTGAGCTAGAGGTATATCACTTAAAACTTGTTTTTAAGCTTATCTAAAGTGGTTAAAAGAAATTATGTCGGTTGAATCTCGTTAAAATGAAAGATGATGATCAAAAGTCTAGTAAAAACTATAAAGATGGTGGTTAATAACACATGTGTTGTGTAAAAGTTGTAGTACTTGGAATATGAGACTTTTGAGACCCGATCTATGATGTGGTAGCTCGGATCTCCGTTTAACCCGACTTTGTAAGATCATGGATCTTCACATAAGCTCGTTTTTGGTTACTACAAGGGTTAAAAGGCGAAACTCTACCACACTAGAGACATGAACTTGTGTAAAAATATTTTACTTGTGTAAAAGTGATTTAACTTGTACAATGATGTTTAAAACTAGCGGATCTACGTATCTGCAAGTGGTATTTTTGAAGAACCACACATTTAAGAAACCATGTATTTTAAAGAAAGGATCCTACACTAATAAATATGGTTTTATAAACCACAAGTGTGTAAACACTTGTGAAATGAAAAGATCCGACAAATAACTATTATTGGGAAAAATGACTAGAAGTTGTAAAGACGGATTTCTCTAGTCACGAGGTTTTTACGAGGTCAAAGTTACTTTATATAAAGATCTACATATATAAAGGGGATTTACACTATAGATTCGGAAAAACTGCAAGTTCATGCGATTATGCGATTTACATACTTATCGACTAGTTTGATGTGTCGGAAATTGTTTGTTTGAATAAAGAAGTTGTTGAATTGATTTGTTAAAAGAAAATGATACGCTTAAAAGCGTGGCCACCTCCAGTTACAGAGGAAACTCTGGCGAAATTTTCTAAAAACCTAACACTTAGGCTTATTTACACAACAAGTGTTAGAACTACTTTTGGACATATTTCGAAACATAAATTTCGCCAGCACTATATTTTACTAAATATTCGGAGGTGGGATTTTCACAAAGACTAACGTGATAAATATATTTGTCACAACACTGTTTATGATTATTTTGTGAAAATACATAAATATTATTTTAGGGTAAAAATAATATTTACAAGCGTTAATGATTCCAAAACTTTGCGAACGCTTCCACAAACATATAAGTTACACCGGTAATTACATTACCACACAACTAATAAAACGTAACTTACGCACATGTATTGTATCCCCCATCCTTGGGAAGAAGTTTAACTACCAAGTGTATACTGAACATAAACACGAAATAGTTTTCTAACTATTTCCCAAAGACTTAAACTATAAAGCTAAAGCACGGCCGTCCGTCTAATAGAATTAGCACTTGTAGGTCGTTGCACAGCTTACTGTATTGGAGACACTTGGTAGAGACGCGCATTCACTGTGAGTTCATGTCCCCCTTTTCTCTAACTGTTTTCAGTTTTCTTAACTGCGGGGGTGAAATACATGTTACTTTGTTTACAAGTACTTTATACACGGTATGATTTACGTAAGGAGGTTTAGATCATGTGAATGGGTAGTTAGAACACCGAGGGACTCGAGCGGTAGATCTATCTGGGTGTAGCGAGCCCAGCTCTAGGCCCAACAGAACGGACCTCTCGGAGGACCAACAGAACGGACCTGGAGTGACTTGGTACCCAACGCAAAAATCGGCTAGGGTTGTGTCTACTTACTTGCATTTCACAACATGCTAATGGCCTTGCAAACCATTGGTGATCACAAGTCCTCTTACACTGCTACATACCAGGAAACTTTTATACTTACAAGTGTTTTACTTACTCACTTGCACATGAACTCGCTCAACATTATTGTTGATTTTTCAACTCACGTGTATTTCAGGAAATTAAACGGATCTGGCACGGTATGGAACGTTTTCCGCTGCACTTGTCATGGAGTCATCAGGGTTTAGGGGATGTGTCTCTTTCCTGGACAAGACACAGTCCTTAAACCACGTTTATGTTATGTTATAAGTTGTAATGTTGTTGAACAAGGTTATGGTTGTTGGTTAAAACAATGGTACTGTATGATGTTTTCAAAACTTAATGGATGACTTGCATGGTTTTTAAATTCATATAGCTTGTTATGGTTAAGCTATGGTATTAAGAAGTCACACCAAAATTAACCACGCTTCCGCAAAGCCAGGGTGTGACATTTCAAAAGCATTGTCTATGTTTTCAAAAACAACCTCCATGATTTCAAAAGCATTGTCTATGTTTTCAAAAACAACCTCCATGATTTCAAAAGCACTGTCTATGTTTTCAAAAACAACCTCCATGATTTCAAAATGTTTCATATAGGTTAAAAACAATATTAACACAATATAATTACTTATATCAAGTGTATGATTTCAAAAGCATCATTCATGTTTTCAAAAACCTTATACATAATTTCAAAATCCATCTCACATAATTTTAAAACATTTTTTTTTAAATATACTTACCTAATACACCTACTTTATGATTTCAAAAGTATTATATATAAGGTTTCAAAAACATTGAACACATATTTTTTTTAAGAACCCCATGCATAATTTTCAAAAATATTCTCCTCATACATTGACTTAACCTTCAAATTCCGCTTCATATGTCGCCTTGACATATCTAGCATCTCAACGTCATAAGCATTTTACTTCATGTTTTAACTTAAGCACATCCAGTGCAAGGTTTCAAAACATCTTCAACTTCTAAAATCCATATGAGATCTTTTTATCTTCACATTAGACTCTTGTGGATTATTATCATTCAAATCAGAGTCCTTAATTGGATTCCTTGTGTACCTTAATTCGAACATTTCGGTTCCTTATAATCGAAATCGAATTTTCTCTTTAAAATCTTTCTATCTTTATAGTTAGATTCTTGAAAATATTTAATGCACCAATCAAAATCCACTGATTGGATACCTGGTGTGCTTTAAATACATGTGCACAGTTAGCAGAACAAATTAACAAAATGATAACAAATCAAGTTAAACAATTTTGTGGTTATGTGTTCATGCATTTTGTGTTTTCTTTTATGCATTTTTGTGTTTTTGTATACTCTGGATATTCATTATCCAAATCCTCGTGGAATCTTTCATATCTTCATATGAGGGATTCGTAGAAGGATATTCAAAAAGGTACTACCTTAAATCCTTATTGGGCTTCTACATGATAGTTAAGACCCTTGGATTATATAGTACCATTCCATGATTTAAAAGAGACCACTTTAAGTGGTCTCAGTCAAAAGATTGATTCAGAATCTGGTTAAGAATGACATGTGATGATATAAGCTGAAAGGACTCCTTGGCGGTCTAGAGATCATTTATTGACTCAGTTAAAAAGGACCCCAGTATGGTTTAGTCACACTCATCACAGGTTTGTTCATTTGGTTTCCCCTACACATTATAAAATACATTGTGCGAACTATGCAATGAATTACGTAATTATGGACCCGTACATAATTATGAAATTCAGTGCACAGAAACCCAGTAAGATTTATTATGTGTAAGAACCAATAGTGGCAACAATAACGAAACATGAACAATGTAATGAAGGTACGGTGGACGCACCAATAACACTTTATATACTTGTATATAAGCGTCCTTCCTACATTGTAAGCTTGATGTTATTTAAAGTTACTAGAAGTTCTGGACTCTAACCAGTATTGTTTGATCTTTTCAACTGCATGTTTCAAAGCTCTCACAAGTTTCCTCTTAAATAAATTTCGGGACGAAATTTCCTGAAGTAGGGGAGACGGTGACACCTGTGCCTCCACGGCCATCAAACAAATACCAAACTAATGAAATATTATATTTCATATTTGGGATTTTGTATAAATATGTGTATCGTTTGCACATATCAATTCTTGTTCGATTTCAAGTTTAAATCGCTTTCTTGAAGGTTATACGCGCACTGATGCACAACTATAACCAGTTTAATGCAACGAACACTACGGAATAGTGAATTAGGCTTAAAATACCTTAAATAACTTTTACATAACTTATAAATAAGTTTTGGAGGGTTTGGTGTGGCGAAATCAAGTTTATTCGCTTACAGGGACTAATTTCGATAAACTGCGAAAGTATGCCGATTTGTACTATAACGAACATTCCGGAACATGACCATAAGTTAAACATACCCTAAATATCCTTTACATATCTTATAAATAGGCTTTGAGGGGTTCGGTGTGCTAAAATAAACTTTTTAGTCATTCAGGGACTAAAAGCTTCAAAAAGTGCACAAGTTTGCATTTTCGCGCATATCTTACGTCCTGAATACATCCGGACATCCAAAATTTTATGTAATCATTAAAATATTTTATTTTAGTGATTGGCATGATAAAATTCCATTCGTCGCGTAATTTGGATCGTTTTTCGCATTCGTTCGTGTTTCGTCGTAATTAACCGAACAACGCAACCGTACGACCAAACGAACCGACATCCGAGATATTTTTGAGCATGTTTCCTGTTCCCTATACTTTAACTTCATTTTAGATCCTTGAAATGGGATTAACGGGGCTTAAACATGTCAAAAATGCATCAAAAACCATGTTTTGCACATTCAGGGACCAAAATTGACATTCTGCCAAAGTTATCTTAGGAAGGGACCAAAATGAAAAATCTAAATTCCAGCTTGTTCCAGCTGTTCCCCTCATTTTCACATGATTTTAATGAAACTATGGGCTCCCATGGTTTCACAAAACCATGGGCACATGTGTACGGATGAGATCGAAGCTCGTTTTACGATGAACGATCTTAACGGTTGTGCAAAAACCATAAATACCCTACCCCCCTTCACTCAAAACTCACACCTTGATCTGATTGCTCTCTAAGTTGAAGTGATTTCACTTCATACCTGAGAATAATCGTTTCAAACTTCCGTTCTTGGACCTTTTGTAAGTCCTCTTTCGTTCTTTTACGCGTTTTAGCGTGAAAGTCAAACATTGTTTGGCTTTCAGCTTTGACCAGTTTATGGTCAACATGAAGTTCATTTGAACTTCATAACGTGAGCGTAATCACGATGGTTATAGTCCCTAGCGACTATACCTACTGATTACCACGTTATCTAGGCTCAGTGACGAGTCGTAGTTTCGGCCAAAATGCGTATTCTTGCGTATTTTGTAACCAAACTACTTTTAGGTATCAAAACCGTTTGTTTTGATACCAAATCTGTTTTCAAACTTTATTAAGCATGTTTTAACATGTTTAGCTCGTCACTTTTAGATTTG
>JARYGA010049844.1:0-32761 GCA_030545235.1 Helianthus tuberosus
TACATTCTACCCCCCCCCCCTTTTTTCACCAAATCCGACCCCTATGGGTCCCACCTCAAGATTTAGTTGATTTTATTTGATTCTATTAGATCTTGTGTTGGGGTATATTCCAACAAATATGCCATGGAAAGATTTGGAGAATTTATAAAATCCTAAACTAATAATCTAACCATCATTCACCATCTAACTCACCAAACATCTTATTCTTCCTCCCTCTAGCTCACGGTTCACTTCACACACCCACACACCAACATTTTCAATCAGCAATCAAGCATTCTAAGGCTACTACAAGGTGTAAGAAGCTCATCTAAGAAGGCTTGAGGTGTAGCAACTTGAAGGACCACCTTGTGGAGCTTTTAACCACTCACTTTCTTCCTTGATCATCATCTCCATTTTTGTGCCACTTCCCTAGCCATTAGAGCTAGTAGTAAGCCTCTTAATCACTAATTTAAGTCATGTTTATGATATGTACAAGTTTCACCATCTAAACAACTTAACTTCTAATGTTAAAAATGAAAAGATCTAACATATTCATGAAGAAAATAAGTGATTACATGAATTTTTGGTGTATGAAATGATGTTGTTGATGTTATATCTTGTGTGTATGTTTAGATCATGTATATTAAAGCTTAGATCTAACAAGTTTAAGCATGAATCTTGACGGATCCATGGTTAAACTTGAAGATGAACATATGAAGCATGATGTGAACTAGAAATATGAATTTTTATGCATAAACTTGTAATAAAGTGTGTGTAGAACTAAATTTTGAAACTAAAATTCATGGAACGTTTGTTTAAAATGTAACATAAAGCTTGTTTTTGAAGGATCTAAAGATATTAAGCATGGATCTTGAAAGATCCATGGTTAAACATGATGTTAAAAATAATGATCCTTCTAATAAACATAAAAGTGTTTTTAGAACATGATTTACAAAGTTTGAAACCATAAAACTCATGGATGAATGAGTTAGTGGATTAAAGTTTCACATAAGTTTGTTTAAAATACTCAAGAACACTTATTTTTGGAAAGATCATAATATGTTAAGTGTAGATCTAGAAGACTACACATTTTTAACAAGAAACAAGTTCACCATGATGTTTCATATGGGAAAATTAGTGTATGTTGTTGATGGTTATTGTTGGAAAATTGTTTTGATGTTGAAAAGAAAAGAAACACATGTTTTGAAAACATGGGAAACCTCCATTTTTAGGGGAAACTATGTCAAAAATTTTATAAAAATTTGATACTTAGAAAAATATAAGTTTTGGTGAAACTTATTCCTTAAAAATTCCCCTAAAAATATTTACCAAGGTTTCCCTAATCTTTTAAGAAATTACAAGTTAAGAAATGATTATTTCTTCAAGATAAAATTTATATTAAGTATGTATATTTTTGAGAAAATATACGTATTTAGTGATCACCAAATCTTGTGCTAAGTGTATATTATGTGTATTATATGTAGTAGTGTATTAGGACTTGAAAATACACTAAATACTCCTAAGGAGTAAAAATACAAAAATACACATACAAAATACATGAGAATACATAAGAAGCACATGGACAAATACAAGAAAATATATTTATGAAAATATATTTCTTAACACATTATTTAACTTGGACAAGTTATGAACTTAAAATATATTTTTGGACGAAAATATATAACTCGGGTGGATAACAAGAATAAACACATTTATATTTCATAGCATGACAAAATATACATATTTCATACAAGTCTTAAAAATATATTATTTTTAAGAAATATATTTCCGGAAGGTAATAAAAATCAAAGTATTGATTTTTGGTGAAAAATACAAAATACTTATATTTATTTTTGGGAAAATAATATAAGTAAGATACATAGTTAAAAATATAAATTATTTTTAACAACAAAGAACATATTCATAAAAGATGGTGACTTGTGCTTGTGCGATACAAGTCTAGTGACTAACATTAATAGAACACGTATAGGTCACGACGCTACCGGTGAAGTTTACGACGCAGGAAACGCAAAGTTGTGAGTTCATGTCCCCACTTTTAAACTTTTACTTGTTTTCTGAACTTGGGGAAAATACATGTGTTATGGTATGTTGAATACAAAAACTAAGGAATGATACTTTAGATCATGTCACGAATAGGGTGCCATAAGCACCATTAATCAGTTACATACCAAGACCGCGGAACAAAAGGTTAGATCTAATGGGTTTCAGGCAGCCACACTCTTGGCCAATCTTTTACCAAGTAGTGCTTTTGTGTCTCTAGTCGTGAATCGACAGTCGTGGAATCGACAAGTAAAAATGTCTATGGTTTGGATGCTTCCTATGTCGTGTCACATGTTAATGGCCTTGCAAACCATTAGCGATCCCGATTTCCTTACATTTACAGAAATACTTGAAATTACATACCATGTTTTCCATAACGAATGCTTAAATGTTATCACAAATCTGCATGAATTCAGACCAACATTATTTTGACGATTTTCCAAAACTCACATGTATTTCAGGTAACTAAAGTGGATGTACGCGCAGTCTTACTCTTGCTCAAGGATGTCACTTTTGATTTAGTCATATCGTGTCAAGTCTTCGATGCCTGTTTTGTGGGATTGGTTACCATATTCCACCTTGTGTGGAATATAAGAATCAAAACCTTTATGTTCATCTTTAAATAAAGTTGTAAACTTTTCAGACAATATTTTATTTGTGTTGTAAACACTTATGTTATGTTAATGGCATTTGGAGTTATTTTACGAGCATGTAGTATGTTTACCTTTCGTATGCAATGAGAACCTTTCAAGATCACACCTCGTGCTTCCGCCTTAGAAAGGGGTGTGACAACGGTCGCTGCTGTCTTGCTTCATCTGGTCTTGTCGGGTCTCTACCGCCACCATCACGCGCCGCCACCAACAGTGGTGGCCGGCTAGACCATGTAGAGAGAGAGAAGGGTGAACGAGAGTGTGGGGTAGGGTAGATAATGTCTTCATGTAGGTGTACGGGATGAGTTGCAAGATGAAAGGGATTGAGAGGGAAAGATATAGGTGATCGGCTGGTGAAGGAGAAGGATTTAGGGTTTTCAAATGGAGCAGATAGTGAGAGATCAGTGGTGTGCGTAGTATCACAAATGAGATCTAGGGTTTCGCTAGATTTATATACTAGGTTTGTTTAATGGGATTTGGGCTTGGGCTCAAGGCCCACAAGCCCATCTCGTATGTTTAAACTGGCCCTTCATTATCTACGAAACCCGATATCTAAACCCGAACGTTGTAAAAATTTAATGAATTATTGTTTTAAAATAAGAAGACGTAAAACAATGTCGGTAGTTGCGTTTGACGTGCTTGTTTGGCGTTTACGATAATAATTGCGAAAAATCGCGTCGTTGCCGTGTTAATCCGTTTTCCGATCCGATTCTGACTGCGGTTTCTAAACTTTTATCATGGAGCTAAATATAGCGTAAAATTTAAGTTTTGGAGGTAACACGCATGTCCGATGCTACCGTTTTGTTGCCGATGTGTTCCTACAATCGCGTTTTCGCTCACGTTTACGTTTTATGGCGTACGGAAGCACTATAAATTCACAAAAATTAAATTCATAAATATAGAATATTCGTATAAAATTCGTATTCGTTGGCGTTATCAGTATTTTGTTCGGTTTCAAATCGTTGTTCTTTAATATTCAACGGTTTCTCCGCAGATTCCACGCGAATCGTCATACGCATACTATAAAGTCGGATAGACGTTCTTAGGCATCCTTAAGGCCTAATTAAGTTAATTTTCATGGTAAGAACTATTTATTATCGTTTTAAACATCTGTTAATCGTGTAATTAAAGGCGTAAATTAGCGGTTGTCACATTCTCCCCCTGTTACAGAAATTTCGTCCTCGAAATTTAGACTATGTTAATTCCTTAGAGTAATGTTATGCGTAGGTAAATACGAATATTACCAAAATGAATGAACAAGAAATTGAATCAAGACTTATTCGAATTAGGTGAATTCAAGGACATTCCTCAACAATAAGAACCCAGCGGTGAAAAGGAATGTGTTTTATAATCTGATGTCAAGGGAAACGAGACGTATAGATACAGTCACTAGTGTGACTAAGTTAACAGGGGTCCAACAAAGAACAGGAACTTTGACAAATCAAATTCCGTATGAACGTTCAAAATATGTAAATGAGTTCTAGAAGCAATAACATCCAATAGATGAACTTAGAGTCAACAAACTCAAATGTAATACTTTGCATGAAACGCTCGATCATGATCAGCACAAGCTGCAAGTTATACCGACGCCACAAAGTGTCGTAGTGATTGAAACAATTCAAATATAGCGATGATCGAACAAGTATCACCTGTGTTTTGCATGAAACGCATGATCATGATTAGCCTAAGCTACAAGTTTATACCGACACCACAAGGTGTCGTAGTGATTTAAATAATTCAATAATAGCGGTGATCAAACAAGTTCACCGTGTTTAAATTCAACTGAAGGTTCAACAAAGTAAATCTGAACGTTTGTTCCAATGAACACCAAAAGATTTTCAATTGAAGATGGAGCATCAAAGAAATAGCATTTTCGATCGGAGATGAAGAAGCAATGAGTATCGCAAAACATTCGATCGATAATGAAAGAAACGTTAGTAGGTACACCGGAATATAAAATGAATTTGTGTACCATTGTCTTAACACACGATTGTGTTAAGACTGGTTTAATATGATAAATCAAAGCGGATTCAAAACAAATCAATAAATAAATAATTAAATCCGTGCATGAGATGTGTAAACAAGATTAGCGCAAGCTTCAAATGAGTGAGACACCACCACAAGATGTTGAAATCAACAAACGACTTAATGGAGTCGTAGATCAAACAAGTGTACTACGACTCGGAACAAATGAAACGCTTGTTAAAACGAATTTGAATATGATGTTTTCAATACATCATATGGTGAATATGTGTAATGGACAAGTTCAAACAATTGAACATGGTTTCAGCGCAATCCGACATTAAATATATGTATCGACAACGAAATTTCGGCATGGTTACATAGATAAAGGTTACAATGATAAACCATGTATGTAACTCGAAAGGAAAAGAAGTTTCAAGAAAGTTTTGTTGACTCGATATCAAGGAGTCAACACTTACAATAATGCATGTCATTCGAATCACGAAGCAATAATTGGGTCTAGCGAAATAATATTTGAAATTTTGATGAAAACGATCATTCGAAGGGAAACCACATGCGTAACAAACGATTCATGTGTAACATATGAAATGATCAAGAAATGAAGCAAATGTGTGTTCCCTCTAATGAAGAAAATTGACGTGATACAACGACCATTAAGGGGAGTAGAGATGTAAAAATCTACTCGCTAGATGCAAAAGTCGGAATTTTAATAAAAGAAATTTTGAGGACTTTACCTGGGGTTGCATGTGATGACTGGTTGTTAGGTGACATTACCATGGAATGTCGAACATAGCGTAATAGCCATAAATGAAATAGGGGGAATGCGAAGACGTCTGACTTCTTTTGCAGCGCCAACAATTGTGAGTCTGTTCAGACTAAGTATCGACTGTTGTGAAATCTTGTGAAATCTTCTCCCGTTGGCGAGATTAGCATCGTTGTTGTCGTGTCCATTTGTGTTTTCCCCGAGGCCTTGCCTCGAAATTCTTATGTGACGTACTTCAACCTCCGTTGTTGTATAGCTATGTTTCGTGTAATTTTTCACGTCGGTGCTTCATTTTGCGTAGGTTACCTGCTCGAGTAACTAAGATAGCATAGACGGCATAATAATGGCGTGTGCTTGAATTAGTAGATGTGGTTCCTACGTGATGACCTTTTAAGAACTTCGACATAAGTTTCCAAAGGTTCTAAGTGCATGTTCCCTAAACTCTCAAAGTATTCTTTACTATATGTAGTTGTTTCGTGTACCTTGTATAAAACACAACATTAGCGTATGCTTTAAAAAAAAATTTCGACTCATTATTTTTCGGCAACGGTTGGAGACCATATTCGAGTCTTAGGCGTTCAAAGTCTTAATGATCTAAGTCCCAGAGAAAAGTGAGGTTAGAGCCTAGGTGTCTCTATGGAAACCTAATTCATTGTAACCTATAGCTCTTATACCAATCTGTCACACCCCGAAATATCAGAGCTGGCGTGACTGGACCGGTATCTTCATTGCACAGCGGAAGCAAATAGGCTAAGACTTCTAGAAAAACGAACGCCCACTAAGTACTTGAATCTCCAATGGTTCTCCTATTCCAACAGTGCCATAATTTGAGAAAGTAACCTGAGAAAGAAACATGCGAAAAATCAACATAAAGTTGAGCGAGTTCATAGTTTGTTTGTAAGAGATTTGAAATAAATCATTTGAATAACCGGTTTAAAAAGTATTGTTGTGAAGATATAGTAAGATCATTTTTCTAGGCATGTTATATGAAAACTGTGACCTCCAATAATCTTGTAAACATTTGTAAGTATGCCTTTGTAATCCGGTATGAAAGCGTCTATGAACATATCAATTAATGTGTAGCTAATACATTAATATGTGTGCAACGGTGTAGAAAGGCTCAATCCTTTGCGTATTTCGTACCAGGCCACCCGGCGGGAACGACATAGTCACCACATGGGTCCAACTCGCGGGCTCATGGGTGGGGCTCGCAACACCCAAATAGATCTATCACTCATGCCCCTCGGTCCTTATACAAGGATTAATGGTCTTAAGTTAACGTCTACCCATTCACATGATCTAACAGTTCATTCCTTAGCTAACCATACCAGTTGTAATCATTGAAACATTTGTAACATGTATTTCACCCCCGAAGTTATAACACTGAAAACAGTTAAAAGAAAAGGGGGACATGAACTCACTGGATTGTCTCGTTTTTCGTACACAGAACAACCCAGTCCTATTGTTGTAACTAGGACATTCCCGTCCCTAATCATGAAAATCATGCACGTCTCGTAAATACGCATTTTGTTTTGTAAAACCGGTATATTCAGTATAAATCGTTCGTAAACCATTTGAGTTCCTTGCAAATCCATTCGTAACATGATTTAGAAATATGAGTTTTCGTTCATCGAAAATTTGTTTATTTTTGCAAAACCTGCATGTCTTTCCACCCCCGAAAACATTTATAAAAATGTAAAACCGTAAAAAGTGGGCGTTATTAACTCACCTGAATTTCCATGTGCAAAGCTAGCTAATTATGATTCTCTGAAGTCGTTTCCAAGACGTGACTCGCTAGCGTGCATTCTACAATATTCCTAACACGGAATATCTTATAAGTTTCTAAATAAACGCGGTAACTAAACTACGTGTCACCGAGCTCTACCGAATCGCTAATCGAACGATTCGACGGTAATTTGTTAACTTAACAAAAATGACTAAGTTAAACTTTGTTTAGTTTGCTTATTGTCTGTAATAACTAATAAGTCTTAGAAAGACTTAGTTCTCGAGAGATTTAGAGTGTATAAATATTTATATAAAAATATACAAATATATCGTTATCATCGCGTTAGTCGTCTCGAGAAGTCGTATGTGTATGTTAGTACTCCGTTTAGGCGTTTAAAATAAATATATAAAGTTATATTTATTTATAAAAGAATCGTCGAGCTTTTGACGTTTGAAATTAAATAGATAAACTATATCTATTTTTATAAAAGAATCAGTGTTGTACGATATTTGAAATAAATATATAAACTATATCTATTTTATAAGACGAAATCGTGTTATTTGATATTCAAAATAAATATATAAACTATATTTATTTTTATAAAAAGAAGTCGTGTTGTTTGCTATTCGAAATAAATATATAAACTATATTTATTTTTATAAAAAGAAGTCGAGTTGTTGGATATTCGAAATAAATATAAGCTATACTTATCTTAATAAAGAATCGTCGAGTTGTTAAGTTTGAAAAAAAAATGTAACTATATTTATTTTTATGAAAGAATTCGGATCGTTTGATGTTGAAAGCAAATATATCAAATCATATTCTTGTTATATAAACGGTTGTGTTATCGGCGTTGAAACAATATGTATAATCATATTGATTTTATAAAAACGATTGTTGAATTTTTTTTGAAGTTTAAAATAACTATAACGACCGTATTTATCGTTGTAAATAATATCCGAATCGTAGTTTTCGTATGTTGTAAAGTGTTATAAAAATACTATACACTTGTATTAAATTTTATAAAAGTTGTTAGTCATCGATAGTTGTCGTTTTACAATAAAACACGTTTTGTTTTTACGGATTTTCTTGAAAAACGGGCAGAGTTTCCTCTGTTTTTGGATGGCCCCGACAACTAAAGTGACGTTATATTTTCAAAATTCAATCAAGATTCAATAAAACTATATTTAATTTTGTCAAATATATCAAATGTAAACTATGATCGATCGGTTCGAGTTCGTTATCACATGATAAAATAAGGAATAATTATCGTAAATAATATTCGTTCTAAATCTTTTACCGAATCTTCGTGTCAAAGCGCCGAAAAAGTTAGCTGAGTTGACCGGGTCAACTAAGTTGACCGGTTGATTTGACCGAGTCGACTCGCTGGGTTGACCAGGTTTGACCGAGTTGACTCGGTTTGACCGAGTTAACCCGAACCACGAACTGCGAACCGAAACTGAAACCGACCCGTTGACTGTTGACCATGCTTAACCTGCTGTTGACCCAAGTTAACTCGGGTGTTGACCGAGTCAACCGGGTTTGACCCGAAATCCCGATTCTGAGCCGATATCCGACGTGAACACGAACTTGGCTGAACCGAATAAACCCGAGACCCGAACCCATAAATCTGAACCGTAAACTGAACCACTGAATTCGAACCCGAGCCGTGAACCCGAAACTTCGACCCGGAATAAAACCCGAAACAAACCCGAACATCTTGACCTGAGATATCGAGACCCGAACCAACAGATCTGAAAGATATAGCCCGAATCCACTTGAATCTGGCCGGAACCTGTTGAAATGAACTCTTGAATAGGAACCCGAATCTGTAACCTCTTCACTCGAACCCAAACTGACTGAATCAGCAGTCCGTCGGATCCAAAAAAAAAAGAATTGTCACCGCTGATACGCCGTAGACAGCGCACCACCACTGCCATTCATCACCTCCGCCGCCTCCATCATCGCACACTGTTGCCGGCGTGCTTCGGCCGTCGGGGTGACTAGGTTCTCCATCGCTGTCACACCCCGACCGCGTTAAAACAACGAAACTGCGGCGGAAATGTCGGGGAGTGGAGTGGCAGAATTATTGTTTCACAACCATGGATTCAAATTTTTTGTTTTATTGATTTATTAAACTTTGGATATTGTCTTTGGAACATAACAAACAAGTTAAACATAGTCTATCATCGTTATTTAAGTCACTAAGGCCTCGTCCAGTCCTAAGTGAGCATGCATCCTAGCAATCAACATCATTTAATCACCACCTGAAACATATGTAAAAATAAGTCAGCAAAGAAATGTCGGCGAGTACATAGGTTTTGTGAGAGTGTTGGATTCTTGGCTCGTTTTCATGTTGCAATACCTATTTAGACTACAAAAGTTGATAGTTGAAAACCTTGTTTGAAAAGTGTTTGGTATTGCAATAAGATTAACCAACTCAAAACAAGTTGATTATAGTTTATAGAATTTCGTAGCCATGAATCTTAACCCAAAACATTTATTTTAGTAAACCAAGTTGTAAATCGTCTCGTAGTAAAACTCATATGGTTTATATCGTTTAGTAAGCATCGTTGTGTGACATCGTTTTAAAATCGTTTGCCCAAGTGAACTAAATAATGCCACGGAATGTAATATGATAAAAACACTTATATATAAGAAGTACCAGCGGTGTATCTACCATCTTTTATCATGTTACACCCGTCCCATTATCTAATCACAACCCAAAACCAATCGTTTGTTCAATTCGTTTAACTTGTTCAAATCATTCCAATCGTTTAAATTTCGTCAAATCATTTAAATCGTCCTCGTTTTAATTGTGAAAACTACTTTTGGTCTTCTCGTTTATAACATTCAAACCTTCGTAACTCGTTTCTCATTCAACTCGTATTAATAAACCACCATAGGGTAAGTTAACAATTAACAGGTTCAGTCGTTACCCACATCACCCCCACACATAACCATGGGTGCAGTCTGATAACGGGATTTGTCAGATCCTATGGTACCATAACCTAATACTGGTCGGTTCGGCCAAAACTAATGAATGTCATTCGTTATGTAAATACGTCCAACAAGTTCGTTCACATTATCGAAATCGTTATTTGTTTAATATAAACCATAGTATTCGTTTTCGAAATCATCGTTAAAAGTATCGAAATCGTTTTACACATATGAATCACCCCAAAACAATTGAAAACAGTAAAATAGGGGAACTATGTACTCACATTGAATTGCAAGTATCCTTGATTAAATGAACTAGTAACGCTCGAGTAAACCAAGGAATTCAAGTTGCACCTAGTAATCGGGTCGCTAGTTAATAAATCGACACCTAAATCGGAAGATCGGGTAGAATGAGGTCTCGTAAACCAAATGAGTATTAGAACTCATGTGATATGGTTTAACAAAGCCTACATTCTAAATCGGAACCTATCCTAAGTGCTTTCGACCCGTCACGACCCATTAAGGTAGCTTATGCTACTTTAACGCGTCGTTCGCGCAAATGCGCGTTCGAGACGCCTAACTAGTCCTATGACAAGTATTATATGCCTAAACATGCCTAAACATGCTTAAATATGTTGTATAATCAGTTTAGGCGACAAAAGTTAAGTTACATATGCTTAAAATCCAATTATGCATGAAAAGGGCATTTTGGTCATTTACCTAAGGCATATAAACTACCTATCATACAACTAATGAAACTAAGTGACCATAAGGTATAACCTCGGAAGGCTATTCCCTATATAACTATGGTCACAACATATGCTTGGTCGGATCCTAACGATCAACCAAACGGGTCGGGTTCGAAAGTCTAAGTGGTTGTTAAGACCGCTTATTTTACGATCCTATACAAGCACTAGACTAAAAGTGACGAGTTAAACATGTTTAACTAAGTTAGAAAACAAGTTTGATATCAAAACAAAGTGTTTTGATACCCGAAAATAGCTTCGATGCAAAATACGTATAAACACATATTTTGACCGAAACTTTGACTCGTCACATCGACTAATCAATGTGGTAATCAGTAGGTATAGTCACAAGGGACTATAACCATCGTGATTACGCTCACGTTGCAAAGTTCAAACAAACTTTGTGTTGACCATTGACTGGTCAAAGCAGAAAGTCAAACACTGTTTGACTTTTATGCTTGAATTGCATAAAAAGCATGAAGGAGACTTACAAAGGGTCCAAGCAAGGAAGTTTTGATTCAAATTACTCAGGTATAGAGTGTAAACCCCAACATAGACCAGATTGAATCAAAATGTGTGAAGAAATGAATGAGAACCCATTGCTATTTATATGAAGTTAGGATTAACAAGATCATTCCAAGTGTTAGGAAGGTGTAATCTTGGCCCTACATTTGTCCACATGGTATATAAATACAATGGGGGTCGAAAACCAACTCCAGGTTTTGAGAATTATACATAAAAACCCCTGAAATTCGACCAGATTGCTAAAACTGAGTTTCTGATCTGACAGTATATCACGGGCCGCATAGACCCAGACACAGTCTTACGCGCCCCTCCTAGGGAAGTTTGGCAGATTGTTAGTTTTAGTCCCTGCATGCCTGAAACTTGGTTTTTGATGCATTTTTGACACGTTTAAGCCCCGTTAACCCCATTTCAAGGCTCTACAATGAAGTTAAAGTATAGGGGACTTAAAATATGCTCAAAAACATCTCGGATGCCGGTTCGTTTGGTCGTACGGTTGCGTTATTCGGTTAATTACGACGAAAACTCGAACGGACACGAAAACGATCCAAATTAAGCGACGAATGGTATTTTTGCATTCCAATCACTAAAATAAAATATTTTAATGATTACAAAAATTTTTGGATGTCCAGATATATTCAGAACGTAAGACATGCGCGTAAATGCAAACTTATGCACTTTTTGACGCTTTTAGTCCCTGTTGATCAAATAAGTTTATTTCTGCATACCAAACCCCTCAAAGCCTATTTCTAAGCTATGTAAAGGATATTTAGGATATTTTTAACTTGTGGTCAAGTTCCAGAATGTTCGTTACTGTACAAATCGGCATAGTTTCACAGTTTGACGCAAATAGTCCCTGCGATCGAATAAACTTGTTTTTGACACACCAAACCATCCAAAACTTATTTCTAAGTTATGTAAAGGTTATTTAAGGTATGTTGAGCCTATATCACTATTTCGGAGAGTTTGTTGCGTTAAACTGATTACGTTTACGCATCAGTTTGCGTATAATTTTCTAGAAAGCGATTTAAAGCTTGAAATCCAACTAGAATCAAATCGTAAAATCATCAAACACAAATACACATATATAGACACCAAAACACATCGTTTTATTGATAATTGATATTGTTTTACATTTTACATCATTTACAGAGCGCAGTTGTCACAGTCTCCCCTACTTTAGGAAATTTCGTCCCGAAATTTTAACTAGAGGAAACTTGTGAAAACAATTGCGGATATTTCGCTTTCATTTGGTCCTCACGTTCCCAAGTAAACTTTGGGCCACGTTTGGACTCCCAGTGAACTTTGACTAATCGAATTCGCTTGTTCTTCAACTGTTTGACTGTACGGTCCACTGTCTCCACGGGTTTCTCGACAAAGTGAATCGTTTCATCAATTTGGATTTCGTCGAGTGGAATGTGAAGATCAGCATCGGCTAAACACTTTCGTAGATTGGATACGTGGAAAGTAGGGTGAATATTCCCAAGCTCTGGAGGTAGCTCTAGTCGATAGGCAACCTTTCCGATTCTCTCAACAATCTTAAATGGTCCAACATATCGTGGTGCAAGTTTTCCTTTCTTTCCAAATCTCACCACTCCCTTCCAAGGGGACACCTTGAGTAGGACATGGTCTCCGACTTGAAATTCCAAGGGCTTGCGTCGCATATCCGCATAACTCTTTTGACGGCTTCTGGCTGTCAGAAGATTATCGTGAATTTTCTTGATTTTAACCGTTGTTTCCAGAATGAGCTCAGGTCCAGTAAGCTGAGCTTCACCGATCTCATTCCAACAGACAGGTGAACGACATTTTTGACCGTATAAAGCTTCGAACGGTGCCATATTGATACTAGCATGATAAATGTTGTTGTAAGAGAACTCGATTAACGGTAGATGAGAATCCCAATTACCACCAAAATCTATTACGCATGCTCTAAGCATATCCTCCAATGTTTGTATCGTTCTCTCGGATTGTCCATCTGTTTGGGGATGATAAGCAGTGCTTAGATTTAGTTGAGTTCCCAAAGCAGATTGCATGGTCTTCCAAAAATGAGATGAAAATCGAGCATCACGGTCAGATATGAAATCCAAAGGAACACTATGTCGAGATACAATCTCGTCAACATAAATCTTTGCAAGTTTATCAGCAGATAGATCCTCGCGAATCGGTATAAAATGAGCTGACTTCGTTAATCGATCAATAATAACCCAAATAGCATCGTGACCTCTAGATGTACGCGGTAACTTAGTGATGAGATCCACTTCAATGTTCTCCCACTTCCATATCGGTATCTCTAGTTGTACAAGCAAACCAGATGGTCGTTGATGTTCAGCCTTGACTTTGAGACAAGTTAGGCATTTCGATACATACAAGGCAACATCCTTTTTCATACTAGGCCACCAATACTGAGTACGAAGATCCTTGTACATTTTATCAGCACCAGGATGGATAGAATATCGAGACTTGTGAGATTCGTCCATCACTAAAGGGCGAAGATCGTCTTGTTTCGGAATCCACAAACGATCCTTGAAATAGAGTAACCCATCGTCTTTCGTTTAGAGTTTAAGCTCAAGTTGAAGTGGTAGCTCATATTTCAATAAGCCTTTAATTACACAAGATCGTTGAGCTTGAAGGATATGTGATTGAATATCGGATAAAGCGTGGACAGAATGAAGTTTAACACGTTCCTTTTGACTTAGCGCATCAGCTACGACATTCTCCTTACCAGGATGGTAACGAATTTCGCAATCATAATCGTTTAATAGCTCAACCCAGTGTCGTTGTCTCATGTTTAGCTCCTTGTGATTAAGAATGTGCTGGAGACTTTTGTGGTCAGTGAAAACCACACATTTCGTGCCATAAAGATAGTGTCTCCAGATTTTCAAAGCAAAGACTACAGGTCCCAACTCAAGATCATGAGTCGTGTAGTTCTTCTCGTGAACTTTCATCTGTCTTGACGCATAAGCTATAACTTTACCTCGTTGCATAAGAACACAACCAAGGCCTAGATTCGACGCGTCGCAATAGACAACAAAATCATCGTTCCCATCGGGCAAAGATAAAACAAGAGCATCACAGAGTTTTTGTTTCAGCGTTTGGAACGCTTCTTCTTGTTTAGGTCCCCACTCAAAAGGCCTATTCTTTTGAGTCAAAGTAGTGAGTGGAACCGCAATCTTCGAGAAGTTCGAAATAAATCGACGATAGTAACTAGCGAGACCAAGAAAATAGCGAACTTCTGTGGGTGTCGTAGGTGTATTCCAATCCTTAATAGCAGCTATTTTGGAAGGATCCACATGAATACCCTGCTCATTAACAATATGACCCAAAAATTGAACTTCTTTAAGCCAAAATTCATACTTCGAGAATTTAGCAAAAAGTTGTTCCTTCTTCAGGAGTTCCAGTGTCAAATGAAGGTGTTGTTCGTGATCGGCTCGAGACTTCGAATAAATGAGAATATCGTCAATGAACACAATAATGAACTTGTCTAAATAAGGTTTACAAACCCAGTTCATTAGGTCCATGAAGATAGTTGGGGCATTCGTCAGACCAAACGGCATGACAGTGAACTCGTAGTGACCATATCTCGTGCGGAATGCAGTTTTGGGAATATCTTCTTCGAGTACACGAAGCTGATGATACCCAGAACGCAGACCGATCTGGGAAAAACATGTAGCACCTTGCAGCTGATCAAAGAGATCATCAATTCGTGGTAGGGGATATCGATTCTTGATGGTAAGCTTATTAAGCTTACGATAATCGATACACATTCGAAAAGACCCATCTTTCTTTTTCACAAACAGGACAGGAGCGCCCCAACGTGAATAACTTGGTAGGATGAATACTTTATCAGATAACTCTTGAAGCTGTTTCAATAACTCTTGCATTTCAGATGGTGCAAGACGATAAGGTGCTTTCGCAATCGGGTTGGCATTGGGTACAAGATCAATAAGAAATTCGACTTGACGAACTGGAGGCAAACCAGGCAGTTCATCAGGAAACACCTCTGGATAATCTCGAACAATCGGAATATCTTGAATACACTTGTTCTTGCCTCTCTCTTCGGTGACATGTGCCAGAAACGCAACATATCCTTTTCGTAAATAGCTTTGGGCTTTCGTACACGACATGAGTTTCAATCCACCAGATGGTTTCTCGCCACGAATCTCTAGAACTTCACCAGACGGAAGAGGAATGTGAACAATCTTATCGAAACAAACCACCTCAGCATGAAACTTAGTTAACCAATCCATCCTTACGATAATATCGAAACTTCCAAGTTGCATTGGTGTGAGGTCAATAGGAAAAAGATGGTTATCGAGGTTTAATTGACAATTGCATATAAAAGAATCGAGTACAATAGGTTTACCAGTAGCAACTTCAACAGATAAGGGTTTCCTCGGTTTAGTTCTAGGTATCGCAAGTAAAGGCTCAAAAGATAACGAAACAAAACTTCTATCGGCACCAGAATCGAAAAGAACAGATGCAGGTCGATGGTTAACAAGGAACGTACCGTTAACAACTTCGTTATCAGCACGAGCCTCGTTAGCATTCAGATTGTACGCTCGTCCACGAGCGGGATTAGCATTTGCAATGGCATTTGGGTTTGCAAGCTTCGAACAGTTGTTGCGGAAGTGACCAAACTCTCCGCAGTTGTAGCATGAACCAGGTGGGAATCTAGCAGCATTCCCCTGAACTGGAGCTTGAATCTGAACAGCTTGATTCTGACCCAAACGAAAAATGTTGGCCAAATGCCCAAGTTTACCACAAGTAGTACACTGTTTACAAGCCTGTTGGGTCGCATGATGAACATTGCACAGAGTACAGTGAGGTGCGGTACCAACATACTGTTTCTTTGCAGGAAGTTGTGCTGGCGGGTTCTGAGCATTTTGGTTGGTGACAGCAAAATTCTGGGAAGCCTTGCGCTTCCTCGACTTCCTAGAAGACTCGCCTTTCTTCTTACCCTTTCCTTTGTCTTGAGCTGAATTGGTCGATTGCTTCTTATCACCCTTGCGGGTCAGTTTACCTTTTCTGACCTGAGACTCGGTCAGTGTAGCAGCTAATTCAATCGCTTGACGCACAGTGGTAGGATTACTACCAGTCACAATATCTTGCACAGAATCAGGCAGACCATCGATATACATCTCAATCGCTTTCTCCAACGGGGTAACCATCGTAGGACACAACAAATTGAGCTCCTCATAACGATCCGTATAAGCACGGTGTTCTCCCCTATCCTGTTTCAGATCATCGAATTCTCGCTCCAATGCCCTAATCTCATGACGGGGACAGAACTCTTTCATCATGAGAGCCCGCAGCTCTTCCCAAGTTTGTGCCAAAGCAACTTCGGCACCCCTATCGCGCATCACACCGTTCCACCTTGTAAGAGCACGCTTCTCAAAAATACTTGACGCAAACTCAACCTTATGCCCATTTAGACACTGAACATGTCTAAATGTACTCTCCAAACTTTCGAACCACTGCAGGAGCGCAGTTGCTCCTTGAGACCCAGAAAATTTTAGTGGTTTAGCCGAACTGAAAGTTTTGAAATTACACTGAGCATTGTTGTTATTGTTGTTGTATAGTTGATGAATCTGAGTTACTATGTTCGGAAGTACAGCAGCCATTTGTTGTGCGACAAGGGCTGCGATTTCGGCGTTGGTTTGAGGTTGTGCATCTCGTCGAGGAGGCATGTTCTAAAAAGAACAAGGAAACATGAGAAACAAGTGAGATTGACAATTGGATAAACAAAAGAGGTATTGAAAACATCGACAAAACACAAGGAAGGTGATCATTCGTTTGTTACCTCGAACAAACAAACGACACACATTGACTAATCAAAGTAAATGGGTCAATATAATGTATCGCGAAGACTTGCTTTAGCCTATAAGTGGACACTCACCCCAAGAGTTCCCAGGTAAGAGTGACTGGTCCGATTATGTGGATTTGTACGAACACTCTAGCCTTAGACAGAAAACTCAGGATACAGGCATCCACTCTTCCAGATTGCTGTTCACATTATCTAGACCCAAACTTTGACGAGATTTTGAAAATTTAGAAGACATTAGCCAAAAATGAATCATCTAGAAGGGTGGGTGATTATTTTCAAAATCATTTTGGAAACTTTGAGGGTTCAAAACCTTATAATAAATCATCTACGAAGAGATGATTGGTTTTCAAATAGGATTTGTTATTGTGTTCTCGTTGTGGTTATCACCTAAAGATAGGTGACGGTATTGTTTTAAAATCTAAACGCAAGTGAACTCGCGTTAGGGTCCTAAAAGTTATAGTCTACGTCAAAGCATTACTAATAGCCTAATTCCCTATAACCATTGGCTCTGATACCAACTCTCCTGTCACACCCCGACCGCGTTAAAACAACGAAACCACGGTGGAAACGTCGGGGAGTGGAGTGGCAGAATTATTGTTTCACAACCATGGATTCAAAATTTTTGTTTTATTGATTTATTAAACATTAGATATTGTCTTTGGAACATAACAAACAAGTTAAACATAGTCTATCATCGTTATTTAAGTCACGAAGGCCTCGTCCAGTCCTAAGTGAGCATGCATCCTAGCAATCAACATCATTCAATCACCACCTGAAACATATGTAAAAATAAGTCAGCAAAGAAATGCCGGTGAGTACATAGGTTTTGTGAGAGTGTCGGATTCATGGCTCGTTTTCATGTTGCAATATCTCGTTAGACTAGAAAAGTTGATAGTTGAAAACCTTGTTTGAAAAGTGTTTGGTATTGCAATAAGATTAACCAACTCAAAACAAGTTGATTATAGTTTATAGAATTTCGTAGCCATGAATCTTAACCCAAAACATTTGTTTTAGTAAACCAAGTTGTAAATCGTCTCGTAGTAAAACTCATATGGTTTATATCGTTTAGTAAGCATCGTTGTGTGACATCGTTTTAAACTCGTTTGCCCAAGTGAACTAAATAATGCCATGGAATGTAATATGATAAAAACACTTATATATAAGAAGTACCAGCGGGGTATCTACCATGCTTTTATCATGTTACACCCGTCCCATTATCTAATCACAACCCAGAACCAATCGTTTGTTCAATTCGTTTAACTTGTTCAAATCATTCCAATCGTTTAAATCGTCAAATCGTTTAAATCGTTCTCGTTTTAATTGTAAAAACTACTTTTGGTCGTCTCGTTTATAACATTCAAAACTTTGTAACTTGTTTCTCGTTCAACTCGTATTAATAAACCACCATAGGGTAAGTTAACAATTAACAGGTTCAGTTGTTACCCACATAACCCCCACACATAACCATGGGTGCAGTCTGATAACAGGATTTTCCAGATCCTATGGTACCATAACCTAATACTGGTCGGTGCGGCCAAAACTAATGAATGTCATTCGTTATGTAAATACGTCCAACAAGTTCGTTCAAATTATCGAAATAGTTATTTGTTTAATATAAACCGTAGTATTCGTTTTCGAAATCATCGTTAAAAGTATCGAAATCGTTTTACACATATGAATCACCCCAAAACAATTGAAAACAGTAAAATAGGAGAACTATGTACTCACATTGAATTGCAAGTATCCTTGATTAAATGAACTAGCAACGCTCGAGTAAACCAAGGAATTCAAGTAGCACCTAGTAATCGGATCGCTAGTTAATAAATCGACACCTAAATCGGAAGATCGGGTAGAATGAGGTCTCGTAAACCAAATGAGTATTGGAACTCATGTGATATGGTTTAACAAAGCCTACATTCTAAATTGGAACCTATCCTAAGTGCTTTCGACCCGTCACGACCCATTAAGGTAGCTTATGATACTTTAACGCGTCGTTCGCGCAAATGCGCGTTCGAGACGCCTTACTAGTCCTATGACAAGTATTATATGCCTAAACATGCTTAAATATGTTGTATAATCAGTTTAAGCGACAAAAGTTAAGTTACATATGTTTAAATCCAATTATGCATGAAAAGGGCATTTTGGTCATTTATGTAAGGCATATAAACTACCTATCATACAACTAATTAAACAAAGTGACCATAAGGTATAACCTCGGAAGGTTATTCCCTATACAACTATGGTCACAACATATGCTTGGTCGGATCCTAACGATCGACCAAACGGGTCGGGTTCGAAAGTCTAAGCGGTTGTTAAGACCGCTTATCTTACGACCCTATACAAGCACTAGACTAAAAGTGACGAGTTAAACATGTTAAAACATGTTTAACTAAGTTAGAAAACAAGTTTGATATCAAAACAAAGTGTTTTGATACCCAAAAATATCTTCGATGCAAAATACGCATAAACATGTATTTTGACCGAAACTTTGACTCGTCACTTCGACTAATCAACGTGGTAATCAGTAGATATAGTCACAAGGGACTATAACCATCGTGATTACGCTCACGTTGCCAAGTTCAAATGAACTTTGTGTTGACCATTGACTGGTCAAAGCAGAAAGTCAAATATTGTTTGACTTTTATGCTTGAAATGCATAAAAAGCATGAAGGAGACTTACAAAGGGTCCAAGCAAGGAAGTTTTGATTCAAATTACTCAGGTATGGAGTGTAAACCCCAACTTAGGGCAGATTGAATCAAAATGTGTGAAGAAATGAATGAGAACCCATTGCTATTTATAGGAAGTTAGGATTAACAAGATCATTCCAAGTGTTAGGAAGGTCTAATCTTGGCCCTACATTTGTGCACATGGTATATAAATACAATGGGGGTCGAAAACCAGCTCCAGGTATTGAGAATTATACATAAAAACCTCTTAAATTCGATCAGATTGCTAAAACTGAGTTTCTGATCTGACAGTCTGTTGCAGGCCGCATAGACCCAGACACAGTCTTACGCGCCCCTCCTAGGGAAGTTTGGCAGATTGTCAGTTTTAGTCCATGCAGGCCTGAAACTTGGTTTTTGATGCATTTTTGACACGTTTAAGCCCCGTTAACCCCATTTCAAGGCTCTACAATGAAGTTAAAGTATAGGGGACTTAAAATATGCTCAAAAACATCTCGGATGTCGGTTCGTTTGGTCATACGGTTGCGTTATTCGGTTAAGTACGACGAAAACTCGAACAGACGCGAAAACGATCCAAATTAAGCGACGAATGGTATTTTTTGCATTCCAATCACTAAAATAAAATATTTTAATGATTACAAAAATTTTTGGATGTCCGGATATATTCATAACGTAAGATATGCGCGTAAATGCAAACTTATGCACTTTTTGCCGCTTTTAGTCCCTGTTGATCAAATAAGTTTATTTTCGCATACCAAACCCATCAAAGCCTATTTCTAAGCTATGTAAAGGATATTTAGGGTATGTTTAACTTGTGATCAAGTTCCGGGATGTTCGTTACTGTACAAATCGGCATAGTTTCGCAGTTTGACGCAAATAGTCCCTTCGATCAAATAAACTTGTTTTTGACACACAAAACCATCCAAAACTTATTTCTAAGTTATGTAAAGGTTATTTAAGGTATGTTGAGCCTATATCACTATGCGTTAAAATGATTAAGTTTACGCATCAGTTTGCGTTAAAATGATTACGTTTACGCATCAGTTTGCGTATAACTTTCCAGAAAGCGATTTAAAGCTTGAAATCGAACTAGAATCAAATCGTAAAATCATCAAACACAAATACACACATATATATACACCAAAACACATCGTTTTATTGATAATTGATATTTTTTTACATTGTACATCGCTTACAGAGCACAGTTGTCACAGTCGCTCCTCCCCGTTCACTGTTTTCTCTCGCTGAACCCAACCACCAAGTGTAACTTCTCTGCTGCCAGCTCTCAGCCCCAACTCTTAGAATCACTGCTGAATCTACCGCTGTGGGCGGTGGCGGCGACTCTAGAATCCCTTCATCGGCCACGGTCGCTGCTGTCTTGCTTCATCTGGTCTTGTCGGGTCTCTACCGCCACCATCACGCGCCGCCACTAACAGTGGTGGCCGGCTGGACCATGTTAAGAGAGAGAAGGGTGAACGAGAGTGTGGGGTAGGGTAGATAAGGTCTTCATGTAGGTGTATGGGATGAGTTGCAAGATGAAAAGGATTGAGAGGGAAAGATATAGGTGATCGGCTGGTGAAGGAGAAGGATTTATGGTTTTCAAATGGAGCAGATAGTGAGAGATCAGTTGTGTGCGCAGTATCACAAATGAGATCTAGGGTTTCACTAGATTTATATACTAGGTTTGTTTAATGGGCTTCGGGTTTCGGCTCAAGGCCTACAAGCCCATCTCGTACGTTTGAACTGGCCCGTCATTATCTACGAAACCCGATATCAAAACCCGAACGTTGTAAAAATTTCATGTATTATTGTTTTAAAATAAGAAGACATAAAACAATGTTGGTAGTTGCGTTTGACGCGCTTGTTTGTCGTTTACGATAATAATTGCGAAAAATCGCGTCGTTGTCGTGTTAATCCGTTTTCCCATCTGATTCCGACTGCGGTTTCTAAAATTTTATCATGGAGCTAAATATAGCGTAAAATTTAAGTTTTCGAGGTAACACGCGTGTCCGATGCTCCTGTTTTGTTGCCGGTGCGTTCCTGCAATCGCGTTTTCGCTCACGTTTACGTTTTGTGGCGTACGGAATCACTATAAATTCATAAATATAGAATATTCGTATAAAATTCGTATTCGTTGGCGTTGTCAGTATTTTGTTTGGTTTCAAATCGTTGTCGTTTAATATTCAACGGTTTCTCCGCAGATTCCACGCGAATCGTCATATGCGTACTGTAAAGTCGGATAGACGTTCCTAGGTAACCTAAAGGCCTAATTAAGTTAATTTGCGTTGTAAGCACTCTTTATTATCGTTTTAAACATCTGTTAATCGCATAATTAAAGGCATAAGTTAGCGGTTGTCGCAGATCAACTCTGTGTTTATGGCGAAGTATCTTCGAAGGAACTCAAACTCATGTCGTGCATTCAAGCAAGCAAGTATCTCCGCAAGGAATGCAAGTCTTTCTTAGCACACATCGTAGTAGCGGAGAAGGAAAAGGAAAAGGAAAATAAGTCAACGAAAAAGGTACTTGTGGTTCGTAATTTTCATGCTGTATTTCCTGACGATTTACCTGGTCTACCTCCGAGTCGTGATATTGATTTTCGTATCGACCTCATTCCTGGAGGTAACCCTATCGCTAAAGCTCCTTATTGTCTCACTCCGTTCGAAATGCGTGAGCTTTCTAGTCAACTCCAGGAATTACTTGATAAAGGCTTCATACGCCCTAGCACATCTCCTTGGGGCGCACATGTCCTTTTTGTCAAAAAGAAGGACGGATCGTTCCGGATGTGCATCGATCATAGGGAACTTAATAAGCTAACCATCAAGAAGCGCTATCCTCTACCCCGAATCAACGATTTGTTTGATCAATTGCAAGGCGCTACGTGTTTTCCTAAGATCAATCTACGCTCTGGTTATCATCAACTACGAATTCAATAGGAGGACATCCCTAAAACCGCTTTTCGAACTTGATATGACCATTACGAGTTTGTCGTTATGCCTTTTGGTCTTACCAATGTGCCCGTGGTTTTCATAGATTTGATGAATCGCGTGTGTAAACCCTTTCTCGACTGCTTCGTAACCGTGTTTATCGATGATATCCTTATCTATTCGAAGTCGAAATCCGAACACGTGCAACATCTTCATTTGGTTCCCGAGCTACTCCAAGGGAATCACCTCTACGCCAAGTTCTCCAAGTGTGAATTTTAGCTTGAGGAGGTTCAATTCCTCGGTCATATCGTCAATAGTCAAGGTATTCACGTCGACCCCGCGAAGATTGAAGCAGTTAAGAGTTGGATTACACCGAAAGCCCCGTCCAAAGTTCGTTCTTTTCTTGGATTGGCGGGTTATTACCGTCGATTTATCGCTGATTTCTCTAAAATCGCCGTCCCGCTTACCTCTCTTACGCATAAAGACAAGCCTTTTGTTTGGGGAACCGAAAAAGAGGAAGCCTTTCAAACTCTCAAGCGTATGCTCTGTAACGCTCTCGTACTCGCATTACCTGATGGAAATGATGACTTTATAGTCTATTGAGATGCCTCTAACCTCGGCCTTGGTTGCGTCCTTATGCAATGGGAAAAAGGTTATCGCGTACGCCTCTCGTCAGCTCAAGATCCACGAGAAGAACTACACAACCCACGATCTAGAACTCAGTGCAGTTGTTTTTGCGTTGAAGATTTGGCGACACTACCTGTATGGTACCAAGTGTACGGTCTTCACCGACCATAAGAGCCTACAACACATCTTGAACCAGAAGGAACTGAAAATGCGCAACGCAGATGGGTTGAACTTCTCAACGACTACGACTGTGAGATTCGCTACCACCCAGGCAAAGCAAATGTCATTGCCGACGCTCTTAGCCGACGAAGCTATTTACATAGTGTTCGTAATATTCAAGCCCGACACGACCTCGAAGCCCTTATTCGCGATGCTCAACACGCTGTCTTTCTTGAAAATACCGCGAGGGAGGAAAGAATACTTGGTTCCGAAAGACAATTGGAAAGCAAATCGAATGGTATCTACTAGTATCTCGATCGCATTTGGATCCCAGTCGCAATAATCTCCGAGAGATTTTGCTGACTGAAGCCCACAAGTCTCGATATTCCATTCATCCCGATGCCGACAAGATGTACCAGGACCTTCGTCTTCAGTATTGGTGTTCTGGAATGAAGAAGGATATCGCTCTCTATGTTTCGAAGTGTCTGACTTGTTCGAAAGTCAAGGCTGAGCAACAACGACCCTCTGGCTTACTCGTACAACCCGAGATCCCTATGTGGAAATGGGAGAGTATACCTATGGATTTCATTACGAAATGTCCGCGCACGCCATCAGGTCACGATAGCATTTGGGTTATCGTTGATCGTCTTACTAAATCTGCCCACTTTCTGCCGATACGAGAAGACTATAAGGTTGAACGATTAGCACGAATCTATACCGACGAAGTCATTTGTCGACATGGGACACCTCGTGACATCATCTCTGACCGCGATGGTCGATTTACCTCGCGCCTTAGGGAAACTTTTCAATCCGCTCTCAGTACTACTCTTAATCTCAGTACTGCTTTCCATCCCCAGACCGACGGTCAGACTGAACGCACGATTCGCACCCTTGAAGACATGCTTCGTTCGTGCGTTATAGATGTTGGTGGTAATTGGGATTCGCATTTACCTTTAGTCGAATTCTCGTACAACAACAGTTATTACTCTAGCATTCAAATGGCACCATTTGAGGTATTGTATGGAAGAAAGTGTCGATCGCCTATTGTATGGCACGAGATCGGAGATGCGCAAATTACCGGTCCTGAGTTATTACAAGAAACGACTGACAAGATCCTCCAGATACGAGACAATCTTTTGAAAGCACGGAGTCGTCAAAAGAGTTACGCCGATAAACGCCGCAAGCCCCTTGAGTACGAAGTTGGTGATGACGTACTCCTAAAGGTTTCACCTTGGAAGGGAGTGATCCGATTGGGCAAGTAAGGGAAGCTAGCGCCTTGATACGTTGGACCCTTTAAGATTCTGGAAAGAATTGGTAAAGTGGCCTACAGACACGAATTACCAGAGGAAATCAGCAACATACACCCGACTTTCCACGTTTCGAAACTCAAGAAGTGTCTAGCCGAACAGAATTTGCATGTCCCTCTTGAGGATTTGCAAGTGGACGAAACATTACACTTCATGGAAAAGCCAGTAGAAATCATGGACCGAGAGACCAAGTGTTGGTGCACACATCTGTCATCTTCGTCTTATATCGAGTCTCGAGTTCGTTGCGGTTCAGAACAAGGATTATATCATCATCATTGATGATGACATCATAAGGATGACATCATCATATGCAACATCTCACGAAATACAAGGCACACATGAAGACAAAACAGAATGATTCGTTTGAAGATGTAACCGTGAGCTTGTCCGTTTGAGAGGGTTCCGTTTGAAATTGTAACCGTTTGAAGAGTGCCATGACACCTTCAAACGGAAGGGTCTTCCCTATAAATACCCTCATGTCCATTTCATTTGTAACTTTCCGGCTTGTGCAACGAAGTGCTGCCGAAGTGTTGTCAGGTTGTAAAACGTTACGAAATCAATCATACAACAGTTTAAAGAGTAAATCTAGCTGAATTGAACTCTACACGTCTGTTTCCGCCTTTTGTTTAGAGATAAACTCTTCTGATTGACTTGTTCGGGTCTGAAAACTATCCTACAAGTGGTATCAGAGCTCAGGAGGAAGAGTTCATACCAATTCAGCCTTTAATTCTGATTTTCTACACATTCTTTCAAAATTTAACAATTTTTCACGGTTAAAATCGGCTAAAATTTTCACAATGTGTGCGTAATTGTGTTTTAACAAACCCTTGAGAATATCAGACCTAAACTCAAAGTAAAACTGGTAAAAATGGCTTGAAAACTGGTGTCCGTTTGAACAAAGCAGCAACATTCCGTTTGAAACTGAACTGACCGTTTGAAAATACATGGTATTCCGTTTGAAATCGACCGTTCCGTTTGAACTGACCGTTTGAAACTGTCTATTCCGTTTGAAATTGACCCATTCCGTTTGAAGCTAGCCATCCCGTTTGAAAGTGGTTCAGTAATTAACATGAAAGTACATTGATTTGTGTGAAACATTTAACAAAATCATGTGATATTTCATTAAATTCGAGGTGTCAGTAATTGGAAAAGGAAGTCACGAGTTTGTGTGTCAGTTGGTTTTGTACAAGAAATTGCATGTGATATCGGTTTGTCGGTCATTTGTCAGTGGGTAAAATTGTTGGACATACATGAAAGGATTGCATGTGTATATGATTAAGAATTGAAAAGTCCAATGATAATCCATTGAATATTGTTTTGATAAGTTGTTGTCAGTCCAAGAAGCAAATCGGCCCAATAGATTTGTGAGATATTAGAGAGTGTCGGCCATTTACATTGAGTGAATACATGTGATTTCTTGGGAAGTCAGATTGCATGTGAAGTTGCATGTGAATATCTTGGTCATTTTCGGTCACGAGAATTGAAACGGCCCAATCAGAGTATTTTAACATTGTTTGTTTGTCGGTTTAGTGGAGTTATTGGCCCAATAGATATTAAGTCTTGAACAGATTACCATGTGAATTGAATAGACAGCCCATGTGATATATTCTCGGCCCATGTGACTTGGATTAGTGAAATACACAAAGTTGAGTTCGGCCCAGTTGAATCAATTATTTTTTCGGCACATTCAAATCAGATCACACAGTTTGATTTCAGTTTGCAAAGTCATTCAAAAGGTTCAAGGTCGTATGGTTTAGCCAGGTCATTGGAGAAGGTCGTTTGAATTTGATCCGGGTCATAGCAGTCAGCACAGTTTGTCAACTTTCAGTCCGCACAGAATATTCACTAGTTCGAGTACCAATCTTATTCGGTTAATTGCTAAGTCTTTAAACTGATTGTATTTTTGTTTGGTTGTTGTCAGGTATTTCACGAGGTGAACTAGTTCGTTTGAAACTGTCTGTTTGTGAATCTTTGAAAATTGAAAACATGGAGAACGAGTTTTACAATGCTTTTGCTAGTCCGATATCAATTACTCAGAGTACATTGCTTGAGAATGAAACGGGGACATCACAGAAACCACCTAAGCTCTTGGATATTGATGATTACAATGGTTAGTCTGAACGTTTTGGCAATTGGGTTGAAGCTTATCATCTGGATGCTTGGGAACACACTGAAGTCCCATATGAAAGGCCCACAAGAAATGGTATTCAGTTAATAATCAGAGATATGAGTGCTGAGGAGAAAAAGAAGTATAGAGATGAGAAATTGATGGTGAGTCTGCTTCAGCAAGCAATTAAAGAGGACATTTTGATTTTGCTTCAACATGATGGAAGTACATATTCAATCTGGACTGAATTGGAAGCAAAGTCTATAGGAAGTGATGATATGCTTAAAAACAAGATGTCTCTCATGAAGAAAGAATTTGATCTATTTCTTGGGTTGAAATCTGAAAATACCAAACAAATTATTGAAAGATATTGTAACTTGGTGAGAAATATGACGAAATTAGGGATCAAAAAGGATACTGATGAGCTGATTGAGAAACTTGCTGATGCGTTACCACATGATACTTGGGGAACATTCCTGATGATGTTGAGAAACAATCGGAAGGAATATAAAAAGTTAACACTGGGTGAGTTCATCAAACATCTGGAGGCTCAAGAGATGGAGCAGAGGAAGATTGCCAGAATGAAAAACTATGATGGAGAACAGGATATTGGTTTATATTTTAAGAGTGGTATTAGTGAAAAAACAAATCTTTCTCCAAAGGTTGAAACTGCTTATAACGCAAAAGGTTCTTCTGAAAGTTCATCTCAGGGATCAAGCAGCACAACAGGATTCTCTTCATTTCCAACCTATGATCCACAGTTTTCTACGACAAAGAGTGGCAAAGTTCTGCAATGCAACATTTCCTTAAAGCTTGAGAATGATCAGAATTATACTGAGGAAGTTGCAAAAAGTCACATGTCTTTGTTGGTGACCGTGCTTGAATCCTATGGAGGTTTAGTTGCAGGAAGGATCGGAAATCCAATGCTCACAAAAGAGGATTACGATCAAATTGATGTCGAGGAAATGGAATTGGTGGATATTAAATGGTGCATGGCTAGTGTGTTGAGACGGGCTGAAAAGTTTAAACAAATCACAGGCAGAGATGATTTTCGTGAGGCACATATTTCAACTTTAGGTTTTGATAAGTCTAAAGTTACTTGTTTTCATTGCAGGGAAAAGGGGCATTTCAAGAGAGAGTGCACAAATCGAGAAGCAAGTGGAGCTCAAAACCCTTTCGGAAACAACGATTACTACAAAAAGGCGATTTATCATCAAGTCACACAACAGCCATATCAACAACAACAGGCACCACATCAGGCTCAAACTGCACATGGTAGAAAAGAAATTGAAGAATCAAAGAGAGCATGTATGGTTAATCAGGGCAAGGATTGTGGATTCAGTTGGGATAAATACATTCCAACAGACAGCAAAGTGTGTTTGGCAGATCAAGATGATGAAAAATTGCCTGAAGGTTTCAGTTGGGATAATTTTTGCCCAGACCAAGAATTCATGGCCAAAGAGATGTCCAAAGAGATGTCAAATGGTAAAGCCTTTATTGCTAATGCTTATGATGAGTATTGGGCTGCAAAATACAGAAAAGTCAGGGAAGCTGAACAGGAAAAATGGAGAAAAATTGAAGAAGAGGAAGAAGAAGAAGAAAGGTTAAAAGCTGAAGCTGAATCTGAGAAAAAGAAAAGAGCTGAGTTTTTCCAAGCGAAAAGAACAGTCAAAGATGTTCCTGAATTTGAAATCAAAGTTGATACTGAAGCAGTCAAAGTTCCTGAAAAGTGTTTGAATTGTGATTCTTTGATCATTCAAAACAACGAGCTGCTACATAACATAAAAAGATTGAAAGAATCTTATGATACTTTGAACAGAAAGATTAACAAGTACACTGATTCGAATAGTGAACAAGCCGTCGCATTGAATACACTCAAAGGAGCTTACATGAGACAGCTTGATGACGTCAACTATTACACAGAGAAGTGTGCTGAGCTGGAATTGAAGCTAGCAACACAAAAGATTGAAACTGAAAGAATTAACAATTTACTGAAAAGTTATTCATGTTCTACTTTTGTTGTTGACAGGATTTATCCGATCGTTGAAAGAATGAAGACGTTTGAGAGAGAGAAGACTTCAGAAGAAAAGAAGTCCGAGACAAAAGAAGATGATGAAGTGAAAATTTCTGGTGAGAAACCAAGTGTTGTCTATAACAAATGTCCACCCCCGGTCGAAAATGGATATTTGTCTCGAAATCCAAATTCCGAAAGAGTCGAAGAGGCTATTAACTTACAGTGGGAGTCTGTGTCGTCAGATAACTTACCAGAAAATATTGATGTCATGTTCACATCGTCCGATACTGATCATGAGTCCGAGTTGATTAAACGTGTGGTCGATCAGGTGTTAGACAAAGATGACATAGAGGAGTCAAAACCGGAGTCCAAATCCGAGTCAAAGTCTGGGTCCGATACGTCAAAGTCAAAAATCAAAAATGACAAACGGGTTTATGATAAGTAGCATATGCTTTGAAAGATTCTGACAAATTATATTCTGATGAGATTTTTCCAATAAGAAGTGTTAGAATTGAAATGATTAAAAAGGTTTTCAAAATTACAGAAATTAATATTTCTGAAATAAAAGATTTAAATCTTACTGGAAAACCTAAACAATACACTTCAAGAGATAAACAAAGAATTAACAAGAAAATGGGTTACAATTGTGGTTATAGTTTTCAAAAGAAACCAAACCATAATGGTAATGTCAAAAAGAAAGGTCTTGGATTTAATCAACCGAAAAATTATAAAAATGAAAAATTTTATAAACCAAAAACTGTGTTTGTTTCAGGAAAATCTTTAGATGGTGAGAAAGAGCAAGCATTCAGAAAGCAGACAAATCAAGAATTCCTTGCGAAGAAGCAAGATGAGATGAAGAAAAGTGTTATTCAGAAGAAGACTGAGACAAGAACCTGTTTTCAGTGCAAAACTGCTGGCCATATTGCTAGAAATTGTCCGAAAACATTCAAACCAAAACAGGAAGTCTCTGGTAAAATGAAAGAAAAAGTTGTTGAGAAAACTGAACTTAAAACCAGAAAATTTACAGGCTTTGAAAATTCAACCTTTGAGATTGGTGAATGTTCAAAGAATGTGGTAAAAAGAAAAGAAAATTTAAAAAATCAAAAATGGGTTGTTAAGGGTTCAGGAAACAGTTCTGGTGATGAATCTGATTCCACAAAATCAGAGGAGCCAAAAGTTGTTAAAGAAAAGATTGAGAAATCAGTTCCGAATGTGGATGATGTGAATTTTCCACCTCTGCGGGCTGAAAATTTTAAGAAGAAAGTTGGGAAAGTTGAAATTTCAAATCAATTTTATTCTGACAAGAAGAAATTTGATGTTGATAAAGCTTTCAACAGAAATGTGAAACACATTTTTGGAAAAATGGTCGATGGTAAGGTCAAAGGAGTGAAAGAATTCTATGCTTCCAAAAGGAATGTTCACAAGTCTGTTGAAAGTAAAGATGAAGAAGAGGTTGATACACCCAAGGAAGGTCAAGCTTGGGTGGATATATTTTTCAAAGAGTAAAAACCTAACTTGCCGGAGCTCCCAAGTTGGTAATCGTGGAGCATGAATCGGCATCATTCTTATGTTGATTGTTTGAAAATTGAAAAATTTTGGTAAGTCATACTGCAGGAATTGCCGGAACTCCCAGGTTGGTAAACGAGGAGTAGGAATCGGCATTTTGAGAATTTAACCCACATATATGGTAACTTACAAGTGGTATTGGTTGGTAAGCCATGTGGTTGAAAAATTGGTTGAAATAAGGTTTTTACCTACAAGTGGTAAAATCAAGGTCATTAGTTTGAACTTGATTAGACTATTCTTACAAGTGGTAAATCAGGGACATTAAGTTGTAACTGATTTTCTACAAGTGGTTGAGAAACAAAATGATGAGTTTATCCCCTAACCTACAAATGGTTAAAATCAATCAACAAAACTTATTTTCCGGAAAAACCATTTGATTAAAACAAACTTAAGTGTTTTGAAATCAATGGGAAAATAGTTTGTTGTGAGGGGGAGTTCTGATTGTTTATGCCAAGTGGATGGCGAGTTGAAGTGATTCGATATCAGTTGTCACGTTTACTTGTACAGTTTGTTTTCAAATTTCCTAAAATGTGTTTGCATTTTAGGGGAGTAAGAAATTTTAGAAAATCCAAAAACATTAGAAAATTTGAAAAAGACAAAAACATGATAAAATGAAAAATGAGTTTTGTGTCAAAGAAGAGGAAATGATAGTACATCAGTGGACTATCACAACATGCTAAAGAATTGGAAAGTCAAATGTGATAAACGATCTCACTGTGGATGTGTGAGTAGGTTTTTGCACATTTAGTAGATTGTGACGAGATATAAACCTAAATTTCAAACTTGCTTATATCGTGGGGAAACATCTCTCGGATATATGGGTAACCCCCGAAATCTTGTTTGAAAGGTCCCTCTTTCTGAGATACTAGGTCTTTATGCTCAGTGATATCTGGGGTATTATCCCGGGACTTCTGCTGAATGGAAATTCTGACCTAGTCCCCGGAGAATACTTTTTGCTTGCTTGAAAAATAGCGCCGCCCTCAGCAAATTGATGAAACAATAAAATTGATAATCATTGCTGTTGTAAAAAAAGATCCTCTAAAGGGGACACACTCAAAAGTTCAGTCATGATCTCTCTGCTGAACGGTAGTTCTGACCTGAGCTCTCATGATTCTTCATAATTTATAACCCCTTACAGATATCATCTGTGGTATACTCACCTATAAGACTGAATATTGGGATCTGGATACGGGAGTATATTCTGAGGTGGGACACGCGATTGAGTTTAAGTGCTTAAGACATTAATATCGTATCTCGAAACAGTTGAACTTTGTGTGAAAATTTAAGTGGACCAGTATACTGACAATCTAAGTGAATCGTTTAGAACTTAAAATGTCTAAAGCTTAACGGTGTTGGTGATTTGTCTCAAAAACTGATATGATCCTCTTACACGAACTCACAAAAATATTGTTTGTAAATATTTCTTTATTGCATTTCATTACAGTCAAAAATCCAAAAAGATTTTAGTGTGTTTTAGCATAAATTTTGAAAAATCCAAAAAGATTTTCGACAACTGATTTTGGAGAGCTGATTTTCAAAATTCCGAGTGCTAAACATGATGAACAAATGGTTTGGGTGAAAATATTTGAGAATTGTTGAAATGAAATGAGAAAAGGTTTGCAATAAAAACGTTATTCTTGCAAGTGGTAAATTAGATTTGAAAATCTTATCCACAAATGGTTATCAGAAAATTTATTTTTCGGTAGAGATTTGTGCAGGTTAGACAGGTTTTGATCCAGAGCAAGATGAAAGCCAGGTTATGATCTTGTGAATTCCATACTACGATCCCAGCCTAGTGAAAGGGGGAGTCTGAAGACATAGAGAGGGAGTCTGAAGATAGTAGAGCCAGATTCAGATCCTGAAGATTACAAGAAAGAGTAAGAGATTGATTGAGGATGCTTACAATGGAGAATTTTGAAGAAAGTGAACAGACTGATAAAGACTGAAGGTTTGACAATCAAAGACTCGACACTTAAGACTCGTCAACATCTGAGGGGGAGTCTGTTGGTGCACACATCTGTCGTCTTCGTCTTATATCGAGTCTCGAGTTCGTTGCGGTTCGGAACAAGGATTATGTCATCATCATTGATGATGACATCATAAGGATGACATCATCATATGCAACATCTCACGAAATACAAGGCACACATGAAGATAAAACAGAATGATTCGTTTGAA
>JARYGA010049845.1:0-67487 GCA_030545235.1 Helianthus tuberosus
TCACAATGTTTAGTATCTAGATGACATATTATATAATGGGTAATGAGGAGATTTGGATTATAAGTATGCATGTAGGATCACCATTCTCTTTCATAAACACAAAATCAACCAACATCCATCTCTCCCTCCATAACCACTCACGGCCGCCACCACCTCACCACCATCTCGCCACCATCCAACCTACATACAACCAATTCTCATACTCTCAAAGGTGCAAGGAGCTTTATAGACAAGCCGGGTGCTTTCAAAAGTGCAAGAACCTCTCTAGATTTCTTTTATCCACCTCATTTGCGTCTTGTTTCTTCCCTAGCCTTGAGCTAGTAGTAAGTGCCTCTAAACATCATCTTGATCTTGTTTATGGTGGTTAATAAGTGATTTAATGGTTGAAAGTTGAGAACACTAAATAACATAACATAAAGTCTTAAAAATAAGATGAATAAGATGGATAAAGAGAAGTTATGTGTGTAAATCATGTAGATCTTGTGTTGTTATGATTCTTGATTGAATTCCTGATGATTTGCTGGTTAATATTGATGTTTGATGTTGTTGTGATCACTAAACATGTTAACGGAATCAATCGAACGCGCCTTAGAAGGTTAAAGACTGAAAACAGAAAACTGTTTAGTGATTACAGCCAACTTCAGTTGGCTGTAACAGGACCGTAACTTAATGAAAAATGTATTTTCTGAAGTCTAGGTTTATATATTATGAAATATGGTTCTAATGGCACCAGAATCATAATTTTTGGACTTCGTTTACTATTTTTAAAGTGTCATTTTGTAACAGCAGCTAGAGCTGCATTTTTGCTGCTGAAAATATACATTCTGTTTTCTGCCATAACTTTCATTCTGTGAAGAGTTAGATCATGCAAATTGTACTATAGATGACCACCGATATATTTTTGATTCTCTCACTGGAATTTCGTAAATCGGACTCTCGATGAATTTTAAATAAATTATTCCGTGGACTGAGGTCAGAAAAAGATAAATCTGATTTCAGTCCAGAAAATGAATTTTTATAAAATATTGGTAATGAACTGGACCCCGATATTTTTACACAATAATATTTGGATCATTTAAGACATTCTGTAAAAATTTGAGAATTTTTGGAATAAGTTAACTATTTTATTAAAATGTCCGAAAACAGCCCGGTTTTGAATATTTAAGCTGAAACGACATAAGTTGTAATTTGCGTGTCTAGATGTCGAATATGCTATCTGTGAATGATCTAACATGTTATATGTGTTATGTGCATTATCGTATGTTTATTTATGAATGGCAATAGATGGGAAGTTTATATGGGCATAAACCGTCAAAGTAATGAATGTTATGTGATAGATACGTGTAGGAACTTTGTGCTCTAATTGAAAATCACTAAATGACTAACTGGTAATCATATTAGGACGTGATTGACCGACCTTGACTGTTAGCTATATTTAAGAGTCTAACCGAGCAAAACGAGGTGAGTTCACACCCTTACTAAGGCATGGGATTCCCGGTGGTTGGGAATGGGATTGAATAACTATTTATATTATCAACACTACTTGACAACCTACTACTGTCCTCGGATTGAGAAGGGCACGTACGTAAAACCTACGTACACTCACACTTACTACTATCCTCGGATTGAGAAGGGCACATACGTAAAACCTACGTACATTCATACTTACTACTGTCCTCGGATTGAGAAGGGCACGTACGTAAAACCTACGTACACTCATACTTAACACTGTCCTCGGATTGGGAAGGACACTTATGGATACGACTAGTCTAGTAACATACAAAATGGGAAGCCACCACTAAATATCGTAAAGGTTTGGGAATCAAGGATAATGGGTAATACATGGTTATGAAACGAACTTACGATTTCTGATAAGAACTCATTAACTGAACAATCAACTGTGAACTCGCTCAACTTTGTTGTTGATTTGTTGTTACATGCCTTGCAGGTCACTAGGTACTTATGGAGCTTGCGCGAGGAGGAGGTCGTTGTGGGATATGGACTGTTATGTCCCGTATCTAATAATTAAACCTTATAAACTAAATGAACTGATGTTTTGAAGTCTTTAAACTTATGAACTATGAACTTATGTTTTGAACTTGTGTTTTATGCTTCCGCTGTAAACTCAAAGTTGGATTACTGTCTTATGGTCACCAATTGTATTGTGGTTGGTTTTACTTACTTAATTACATTATTCAACATGATTGGTGGCTCGATCCTGGTCATGTCACGCCTCCAAGCGGTGATGCGTGTGAAGTGTTATATATATTAGGTGTATATTTTAAGCCCCTTTAACACTTATTTTTTTAGCCAAGTTTTAAATTTATAAAACACGATATTGTACTAACACTAAACACATATATGGGCAAGTGCACCCATCGTGAGCGTAGTATAGTGTTGGTAAGATACCGAGGTCGTCCAAGGACACAAGAGCTTTTAGTACCGGTTTATCCTCAACGTCTAATCAAAATAAAAGTTTAGAAAAATGTTTTAAATAAGAAAAATAAAAACTAACTAAAATGCTGAAAAAAAAAACAGATAGACAAGATGAATCACTTGGTTCCGACTCGTATCTAGTGTAACCTTTGATTATTTCCGCACTTTTGCACATAATTAAGAGATTATCTTAGTTATTGTAGTAGGCCCCTCTTTTGAAGGTGACGTTACCCTCACCCCAGTAGTTTGAGTCAGCAGGGATACAATCCTAAAAGGGTGGATTATTGGAAGATAATTAAATAAGTTATTAATGCAATATTATGGTAGGCCCCTCTTTTGGAGGTGACGTTACCCTCGACTAAGTAGTCTGATTCAGCAGGGATACAGTCCTAAATAGCCGGGTTATAGTATTAATAGTAGTTAACTTATGAGGGGATCAAAGAGTTTGGACCCCCGCCATCCAATACCGTTAAGTATTGAAGGAGGTCCTACTAAATTTGACCCAGGTCCATTGCAGGACCTCTAAACGCTGAACAATGGCAAGACCTTTACCAAACCGTTCCCTTAACCCTCGACCAGGTAGCCAACATACCTCCATATAGACCGTGGAGATATGAATGGTGAAAATCTTTTATTTTATATAGACAGTAAAATAATTTCAAGACACCACGGACAAACGATAAGGAAAGATCACCTTCAACATAAGCAACTAGTTATTAAAGTCATTAATACAAAACCAAATAAAAAGTGCAAAAGATTAGAAATAAAAAGTATTACACTGGACACTTTGTCTTCACCAAGTGATGTAAGAGACTTAGGCAAACATGGCCTTGATTGTCAAGAACTCTTACGATCAATCTTGGATCCCGAGATGACTCACACACTCTACGATGGACAATGGATGATGGTGGTGGATGATGGTGTTATGGTGGTGGTGGGTGAAGTGTGAGAGAGGTGGTGTGCCAAGGGATGGTTTGAGCTTGAGCCAAGCACTTCTATTTATAGGCTGAATAGAAGCTCGGGCACGGCCCCGTGTCCAGTGGACACGGCCCCGTGTCCACATCCTCTCTTTCTTCATTAATTGCAGCTTTGTCTTATTAGTTGACCACGCCCCCGTGTCCGCTGAGCACGACCCCGTGTGCAGAAGAATCTTTGTACTATGAAGACTTGCCTGGATTGTGCGAATCTTATAGTTGACCACGGCCCCGTGTCCGCTGAGCACGGCCCCGTGGTGGGCAATAGAAGCTTCTACCACTTTGACTTTTCTGCTGACACTTGGGCACGCCCCCGTGCTGGCTGAGCACGGGGCGTGTTCAGGCCTCTGATCTCTTGTTTTGTATGGGAAGATGCTGTTGTGGGGTCGGGCATGTCACGTCTTGTTCCTTTTCTTGTATTTATGTTAGATTTTGATGTCTTTTTGCTTCTTTTGTTAATTTGAGCTCATTTAATCCTGAAAATACAAAAGGAAGACAAAAGCACACTTTTTCCAACATTAGTACTAAAAAAGGGTTAGTTTTATGCCTCGATTGATGAAATTTATATGTTACATTTTGAACACATCAAATACCCCCACACTTGAATCTTTGCTTGTCCTCAAGCAAAACTCTTTAATATGTGGCTATTTACACTCCCAAATGGAATGGGTAGAAAAGAAGGTTTTGGGCTTGTCATAGAGTGTCGGGATTTCCAAGATTCTTTATTTAGTTTTATTTTTATTTATTTACAATCCTATTCGTCATGATTTATTTAAAACTTTTCATAAGATAAATTACTTATTAGGGCATAACATGCCTCTTTAAAATTCTATTTATACACAAGTTCACATACCTCACGGGGATTACTCAACACTCGGCCGAAAATGTATTTTTGTGGATCACTCGAGAGCGGCATGGAACTTACTCCTACCATAGGCTTGCCAAGCAATCAATCCTCCTCCTTTTTAACTTATATACCTTTGTAAATATCAAGAGGACTTTGTGGGTAAAGGGTTAGGCTTGGGTTAAAGGTAGGTGGTTGGGTTGGTGGTTAGTGGTTAGTAGAAAAAGGGCGAAAAGCGTAACAAGTGTCGGTTTTCGTATGACTTTCTATTTTTCGTAACTTTTATTTTGATGAAGCTATTTATTCAAACAAAGTTATTTTTGATGAACTTGTTTGTTTATTTTCTTTTGCTTCATCATCAACACAAATATATATATATATATATATATATATTTTTTGAAGTCATATGAAAAATCGAACTTGTTACTAAAACAAAGGGGTAAAAATGAAAAAGGTTTTGGTGGGTAAAAAGGGTGTTTGGTTTGGGTTATGAAACGAAAAAGTTTAGGCTCAAAGGGGCTAACTAGGGTATTTTGGGTAGGTGGTAAAAAAAAATAATAATAATGGTGTAGAAATAAAAAGGGTTAGTCCTAATGCCTCCATCATTTACTTACTCGGGTTTAAGTTGGTAAGGACCGGGAATGTATCGTCATGGCAAGTTCTAGAGTTGTAAGAACCAAGTGGCTATTCACACAAGAAACGAAAATGAGCATTAAGTCAAATGATATGTAATTGTATGCTCAATAAAGGCTCAAAACTCACTTTTGTGGGAATGGGTTTTTATGTGATCAAGTATATATAATCAAATTTTAACTAAGCTTGTCATGCCTTTTCATCATTTTCTTATGTTGGTTCTTTTTATCACGACGCTATCGGTTGTAAATTCGTAAAAATATAACCTTTTTGAGAACTTGAATTTCTCGAGTTAAACCTAGATAAGTAAAAAAAATGAAATTTTTTTTTTGAAAAAATTTGGGGTGATTAGCGGTTCCAATAGAGTTTTGTGTAAGGCTTGTATTTAGGACTTGCAAGATTCAAGGTTTTAGCATCCCCCCACACTTAAATTACACATTGTCCTCAATGTGTCCCAAAAATAAGTTTTTTGGTTGATTGAATGTGTAAAAGGTGTGAAAAAGCAAAAATTTTGTGTTACTGGGCGCTGAACACGGCCCCGTGTTATCCGGGCACGGCCCCGTGTTCAAGTGCTAGTAACAAATTTAAAACAAGAGAAACAGAAGTCTGGACACGGGGGCGTGTTGGGTGAACACGGCCTGTGTCCAGTTACCTGAACTGGGTCTTTTTCTGCAGACAGTGCAGCACGGGGCCGTGTTGGGTGGACACGGCCCGTGCCGAGCTTACTGTAAATGAAGAAATTTGTCGGACGGTTCTGTTTTCCTGTATGGAGTGCTGGTTCAAGTTTCCCTTGCATCCTTTGCCATCTCAAGTGTGTTTTATTCATTTCAACACCATCCAAAACACCAAATTAACTAAAACCATCATTCATTAATCATAGAGAGAATTACATAATAGTCCTAAAAATTAAAATATTAGCTAGTTAGGTCAAAGGAACACAAGAAATCCAAGAAGTTTCTAGCCTACTATTTATTCTACTTAGCAAAATTTCCGAAAAGATAGATTTCTCGGTTAAAAGTGGCTTGATACTTCTTCCTTCGGGTATGGGCTCCTCATACATCGGCGAGCCACTCTTAGATCTCCCTAGGGAGAAGAAAAGCGGGCTCATGAGCATTGGTTTGAGGAGGTGTAACTTCCACCGGAATCTCTTGGAGTTCTTCACGGGGAGGCTCCGCCGGGATGTCGTCCCAACCAGTAGGATTTTGGATTCCAAGTGCGAGGTTCCAATCCTCTTGAGGGAGGATTGGTTCCACAGGAGGAGTTACCAGAATGTTTAACCTCTGGTGCAAGAGGTTTATTTCCTGGAAACTGTTTTCCAACCCCACCGAGAGATAGTTTATACGGTCAATGAGGACCTCCTCCACTGAAGTCATTTCGTCAAGTGCTTTACGTAGCGCCATTACGTATCTTACGAGAGTTGCTTCAATCGATGGCCTCCTCTCCCGTCGACTGTTCCTTGAGTGTGCAGAAGAGGTTCTGCTGTTTTGGCTAGACATTTTATGAAAACAAACAAAAAACAGTTCGTTTTAACGAAACAGTACCACGGGCACGGCCCCGTGCTCAATGAGCACGGCCCCGTGTTCAACTTTCTGCAGATTTTTAGAACAAGGAATCTTGGGTTTTAAATTATTTTCTTAACTTATGAAGCTTTTTGAGTAGAAATAACTTAAAACAATGTTGTGTAACTTATTTTTAACAAGATTCCTTGAACAAAAATTCAATAAACATCACAACAAAGCTTGAAATCAAGCTTCAATGGAGTTCTTGGTGCAAGAAAGATGAAGAACAAGGCAAAAGATAAAAGAGGAAAGGACAAGATGCTTGTAAGAACCTTCTTTTAGAACATACCTAGGATGGTAAGTCAGAAAATCCTTTCAAATCTCTGTCCCTGGATGGTCCAAATGTGCAGGGTTCTTGGCTGCATTTATAGAAAACGACAGCGTGCTGGACACGGCCCCGTGTCGGCTGGACACGGCCCCGTGTGCAGGCAAGATCCTGACACGTTTTGTCCGTATTCTGACAAAAGTCAGAAGGGAATCTTTTGGTGGACACGGGGGCGTGTTGACCTGGGCACAGCCCCGTGTCGGAAAACTGTTTTATGAAATTTGTCTATTTTTAAGGAACTTTTCCGGATCGGGCGGTTCCTTACTGGATGGAACAACCCCAAAGTGCCTAAGATACCTTAATTGCTCTAGATTGAGACGAGAACGCAAGAGGTTGTCGGTGAGGGTGATTCCTATGCTATATGTAGGTGGACAAGTCCAACCCTTTCCCGGGCTCTCGTTAAAGAAGGTGTATGTCGAATCGCTCAGGTCTATGTATGCATCAAACGAAGTTGATGGGGAGTCCTTCACGGCACAATCGACACAGGGACGACTATCGCTCAAGTCCTCACTAGAGTTAGAAGTATCATTGGAAACAATGAAGTTGTTTGAATGCGTTTCCAACCTTTCTTCTTGGTTGTTGTCTTGGAAAAGATTATTGAAATCTTCCCTAAGTTCTTTTAACCAATTAAAAATTAGATCTTCTAGTTGAAATAATTCATCGAGAAGCATTTCCCCTAGAATATCCGGTTGGGCGCATTCGAGGGAGCGATAGGGATTATTTTTACTTTCACCCCTCTTAAGGATACTAGGAAATGATGGGTCTATATAGTGGGGTTTATAATTTAGAAAAAAGCATTCTAATTCTTTATGGTTACCACCACATAATTGACACCACATAGTACCATAAGAGTGCCGAAAGTAAAAAGTATCAGTATCACTCATGTTTGTGTCAGAAATTACCAACCGTCGGGATCTTACGGTTCTGTTTTCAGTAACTAAAACTTGGGCACGGAGGCGTGTTGAGTGGGCACGGCCCCGTGTTCAGCCTACTGTCTGACTTAAAACAGGATTTCCAGTTCCAATGATTGGGCACGGGGCGTGTTCAGCAGGCACGGCCCGTGCTGAGCTCTGCAGAAGCTGAAAAACTAAAAAAAAAAATCCTAAAAAATATGAAAAATAAGAAAAACGATTAGGCCGTTGATTCCTAACTTTCTTAAAATCCTTGTGTCCCCGGCAACGGCGCCAAAAACTTGATGCGTGTGAAGTGTTATATATATTAGGTGTATATTTTAAGCCCCTTTAACACTTATTTTTTTAGCCAAGTTTTAAATTTATAAAACACGATATTGTACTAACACTAAACACACATATGGGCAAGTGCACCCATCGTGAGCGTAGTATAGTGTTGGTAAGATACCGAGGTCGTCCAAGGACACAAGAGCTTTTAGTACCGGTTTATCCTCAACGTCTAATCAAAATAAAAGTTTAGAAAAATGTTTTAACTAAGAAAAATAAAAACTAACTAAAATGCTGAAAAAAAAAACAGATAGACAAGATGAATCACTTGGTTCCGACTCGTATCTAGTGTAACCTTTGATTATTTCCGCACTTTTGCACATAATTAAGAGATTATCTTAGTTATTGTAGTAGGCCCCTCTTTTGAAGGTGACATTACCCTCACCCCAGTAGTTTGAGTCAGCAGGGATACAATCCTAAAAGGGTGGATTATTGGAAGATAATTAATTAAGTTATTAATGCAATATTATGGTAGGCCCCTCTTTTGGAGGTGACGTTACGCTCGACTAAGTAGTCTGAGTCAGCAGGGATACAGTCCTAAATAGTCGGGTTATAGTATTAATAATAGTTAACTTATGAGAGGATCAAAGAGTTTGGACCCCCGCCATCCAATACCGTTAAGTATTGAAGGAGGTCCTACTAAATTTGACGCAGGTCCATTGCAGGACCTCTAAACGCTGAACAATGGCAAGACCTTTACCAAACCGTTCCCTTAACCCCCGACCAAGTAACCAACATACCTCCATATAGACTGTGGAGATATGAATGGTGAAAATATTTTATTTTATATAGACAGTAAAATAATTTCAAGACACCACGGACAAACGATAAGGAAAGATCACCTTCAACATAAGCAACTAATTATTAAAGTCATTAATACAAAACCAAATAAAAAGTGCAAAAGATTAGAAATAAAAAGTATTACACTAGACACTTTGTCTTCACCAAGTGATGTAAGAGACTTAGGCAAACATGGCCTTGATTGTCAAGAACTCTTACGATCAATCTTGGATCCCGAGACGACTCACACACTCTACGATGGACAATGGATGATGGTGGTGGATGATGGTGTTATGGTGGTGGTGGGTGAAGTGTGAGAGAGGTGGTGTGCCAAGGGATGGTTTGAGCTTGAGCCAAGCACTTCTATTTATAGGCTGAACAGAAGCTCGGGCACGGCCCCGTGTCCAGTGGACACGGCCCCGTGTCCACATCCTCTCTTTCTTCATTAATTGCAGCTTTGTCTTATTAGTTGACCACGCCCCCGTGTCCGCTGAGCACGACCCCGTGTGCAGAAGAATCTTTGTACTATGAAGATTTGCCTGGATTGTGCGAATCTTATAGTTGACCACGGCCCCGTGTCCGCTGAGCACGGCCCCGTGGTGGGCAATAGAAGCTTCTACCACTTTGTCTTTTCTGCTGACACTTGGGCACGCCCCCGTGCTGGCTGAGCACGGGGCGTGTTCAGGCCTCTGATCTCTTGTTTTGCTTGGGAAGATGTTGTTGTGGGGTCGGGCATGTCACGTCTTGTTCCTTTTCTTGTATTTATGTTAGATTTTGATGTCTTTTTGCTTCTTTTGTTAATTTGAGCTCATTTAATCCTGAAAATACAAAAGGAAGACAAAAGCACACTTTTTCCAACATTAGTACTAAAAAAGGGTTAGTTTTATGCCTCGATTGATGAAATTTATATGTTACATTTTGAACACATCAGCGGTGACGCTCCGCATGGTGGATTTTGGGGGTGTGACACTTGACGCTTTTCGGAGTCTTGATCCTGAAATAAGATCATTTAAAGCAAACACCAAGGATTCCCAGGAAGTATCCTCAGGCTCAGTCACTATGTCAAGTAAGTATCCATGTTTGTATGTAATTAAATGTTAAAACATAAATAAAACAAGAATACTTATCTTTTGTGTTGGATGGATAGGTGCTGGAAAATCCTCAAGGTCTACCACCCGTTTCAGTGTTACCGATCTTACTACTGTTGCTCCCAGGTCTGGGAAGAAGAAGACTGCTGCCAGTCCTAGTGCCGTGGTTCCAAAGCCTAACACCTCCAAGGGAAAGAAAAGGAAAGCTTCTGAGACCGACAATCTTGAAGGCTTGCCTCTTATCCGCCACCAGTTCCAAGAGTACTTTGCCGATGTAAGGATCACTAACCCTGACTGATTATCCTGCCCATCTGAGGATTAAGGATCCTAAACTTCACCTTGTCTTTTTTGCAGAAATTCGCCGAGATTGAGATGCAGCTGGATGCTTATGCTGTGGAAGCTGACCAAAAGCTGAGGGACTTCCAAAAGATCTTCCTTGCCAAGGATCAAGCTATCTCCCACCTTGAGAAGGATCTTGCTCTCACAAAGCAGGAAGTGGTCATGGCCCAAATAAATGTTGATCACGAGAAGCACGACCTGCTGGAAGATGCTAAAGTCTCTGCTGCCATCACAATGTACAAGATCAAGCTGCAAATGGCTCAGGAGGCTGAGGATCCTGACTTTGACAGGACCACTTGGGACAAGGAGGAATGGAAGGCAAAGTTAGCTGAGCTCGAGGATGAAGAGGAGGCTACAGAGGTCTTGGCAATTGAGGCGAGTGGTAGTGGAAAGGATCAGGCTGGTGGTGGTGCTGGTGATGATGCAGCCAAGGTGTGAGTTGCAGGAATGGGTGATGATGGATATTTCTAGACGTGGCCGGAGCCCATTTTTTAGGATTTGGTAGTAGTTTTATGGTTATGGTGTTTTGAAACAATGTTGGGTTGTATTTTGAACAATAGTTTCTAGGGTTATGGATCATGGATCCTAAGACAATAGGTAGGATAATAGGTGGTGGAGGGATCCTCTGTTTGGGGGATGAAGCCACTTGTTATCCTGCCATCTTTTATTTCCTGCACTTGAAAGACCTATTAACAATGGATACCCTTTACCTACCCCAGCGGATGGGCCACGTATTGCTGGTAGATGCTTGGGGTAGATAATTTTGACAACCTTTGAAGGGTTAACTTTTGTGAATAAAAATAACTTCAACTTTTTGGCTATTTCCCGTGTTGTTATCCTTGTGAATTCCTTAATTTTCAACTATTGTTATGTACTTTGTTTGAATTTGTAAACAAAAGATAAAGATTTAGTAAATCATGTTTAAAAGTTTTGGGATATGATCAAGGATCAAACATCCTATAGTCAATAAATTCAGAAAAGTTATGTAACTTAAGGATCACTAGTTCTGTTGTCAGAGGATAAGGGTCACTTAGATGAATAATGAATAAAATCAAAGTAATTATGGATCATACCTGAGAATCCAAGTTAGGATCCTAACCCTTTAACACTCATAATCAGGATAATCGAAAGACAAACCTTAGTAAATGTTTTGGTCAAAAAATCTGAGGAGGATAATGCAACCAAACTCTTTGTTACGGGGAATGATGCTTTGAATGTAGAACAATGATAAGGATCACTTCAATGTAAATTGCACAAACGACACAATGATTTATACGGGGAAAAAGCCCTTGATCAAGAGTTTATCTCCGGCACAAAAAGCCCCGGGTGATGGAAACTACCGATCACCAAGCTCAAATAAATCAATAAATGTTTACAACTTCGGATAGTAACGAGCTAGGTACAAGGATCACTACGGTGAAATGTGTAAAAGTGTGTGAAAACTGTTAAGTGTTTGTCGAGAGCTTCAAGAGTGCGATTGTATGAGAGTGTGTGTAGCTGAAAATGGCTAAATGTTCTAATTCTAGCTCGTCACCCCTTTAAAAATAGAAGTTAGCTATAATAACAAACTATCCGACTTTTGTGCCAAGCTCCCACGTTCTCCACAACGTCCATTTCCAGTCAAACGTGTGCGAAATACCCATGGAATATTCCATAGTAACGTTGCCAAGACCAAGTCAAGCTTGTTACTCCTGCGAAATAATACGAAACATAAACAAACAATCGTTAGTATGAGGATCCTTAAGGTGATCCATGATCCTGATCCTGAAGCTCTTCTGAGGATCACTATCTGTCACAGAAGAAAGGATCATTAATTAGGATAACAAGTAAGGATCACTAATTGTTAGAAAATCCCCCCCTAACAATTGCCCCCAAAATAAAAAGGAGTGATATGTTAAATGAGCGAATTATATTTTCTTGATCTTATCCGCAACTAACTATCGTAAATATAGCCGTTATTGTAGAACTATCCGTTGCAACCATGACGTCACAGAAGTGACAACCCTGCACAATCATGATTATAAATAGGAAATATAGATAGGATCGATTGCATTTAAAATTTCAGAGAGACTCCCTTTATAACTGCATTCCGAAGATAAACAGGTATTCTCTCTTCATCTTCTTCCTTCTTTTGCTCTGTTTTCCGTTTCTTTCCACCATTCTATCAAAGATGTTGCTCCGGAACTCCCCAGCTAAGGATCACCCGAAAAACAACCCACCGAAAAGCCAGGGGATCATCGAAGATTCCATAAAAGAACGCTGCTATTTCAACGATGCTCAGATTGATAGGATCCGCCACTGCTTCCCGGCGAACACCGAGTTTAGACCTTTTGATCCCAACGCCCTGAGTGATCACATTTCCGACAAGTGGGTTGCTTTTCCTGTCACTCTGTTCACCATAGGCTATACTTATCCTTTCCCAGCCTTTACCCAATCTTTCTTTTCCCTAACCGGCATCTCTTATATCCAAGCCATGCCGATGATATGGAGGGTTTTGTACACCCTTGAAAGGATCATCGTGCAGGAAGGGATAGACCTAGGAATGTCAGAGCTGGGAGAGCTGTATGATCTTACTACCTTTGGTTCTCATCGTTATCTGTTTAAACGTAAACCCGGTGAGGAACACCCGATCTTCAAAGCGACCAAGAATGATGCTAATTCCAAGCCAAGAGAGATTCTATTGATGATGGAAAGGATCTACCCAAGAAATGGGCTACCCATGGTAGGGTGGAGGATCCTGAGAAGGATCACCAGAGAACTTTCTTTTGATATAAGGATCACTTATATATTTTTGCTTTCTTGTTATGCAGCTATCACCGTCTCACACCTCAGACTGTCTCCTGCTGCCAAAGAGAGACTCATCGCTTTCAAGAAACTTGATCCTGAAACAAGAACTTTCAAGACAACCACCCAGGATTCTCAGGAGGTATCCTCAGGCTCTGTCACGATGTCAAGTAAGTATCCTTGTTTAAAATTTAAATAAATAGTGAAATACAAGTGAAGTAAAGATACTTATCTTGTTTTGGTTGAGTAGGTGCTGGAAAATCCACCAAGTCTGCTTCAAAGTTCAATGTCACCGATCTCACCACCGTCAGATCCTCCAAAAGAAAGGCTCCTACCAGCCCAACAGCTTCAGTCCCCAAGGCACCCCTCAAAGGAAAGGGAATCAAGAAGAGAAAGGCCTTTGAAGCTGAGGATCTGCAGGGTCTGCCTCTGATCCGCAACCAATTCCTCGAGTACTTCAACGATGTGAGGATCACTGTCTCTGCTAGTATATCCTGTTGACATATCCTGCTGATGTATCCTGTTGATTTGAGGATCACTTGGTCCTGACCTTATCTTTTACCCCTTTTGCAGAAATTCTCTGAGATTGAGGATTATGTTGGCCACGTTGAGGATCAGGATAGGAAGATTGCCGACCTCCAGCAGGTTGCATTGCTAAAGGACCTCAAAATTGCTGATCTTCAGAAGGAAGTCCGGGATGCCAAGCAGGAGACGGCCAAGGTGTTGGTTAATGTTGACTATGAGAAGCATGAGATCACCGAAGACGCCAAAGTCTCTGCCGCCATAGCAATGTACAAGACCAAGCTGCAAATGGCCTTGGAAGCTCAGGATCCTGCTTTCGACAAGAGCACCTGGGATGTGGAAGGCTGGAAGGCAAGGCTGGCTGAACTGGACGATGAAGAGGCTGAGGAGGTTGAAGAGATCCTGACGATTGAGGCTGGAGGCAAGGGTGAAGTTGGTGAAGCAAGTGGAGCTGGAGGTGGTAATGCGGCGAAGGTTTAGGCTGCATGATTGGGCGATGATGGAAACTTCTAGACATAGCCGGAGCCCAATTTTCTACTTTGATGGTTGTTTTGTTGAACAATTTGATGGTTTGTACTGAACAATAGTTTTTAGGATTAAGGATCATGTATGATCCTTTGGACAATAGGCAGGATTGCAAATGGTGGAGGGATCCTCTGTTTGGGGGATGAAGCCATTGTGATCCTACCGCCTTTATATTCCTGCATTACTTTTGAACCTATTATCATGGACACCCTTTACCTACCCCAGCGGACGGGCCACGTTTTGCTGGTAGATGCTCGGGGTAGGTAATTTTGACAACCTTTTAAGGGTTAGTCTTTGGTTAATAAATAAAATCTTAATCTTTTGTCGCTTATCTTGTGTTGTTATCCTTTTTGTTTCTTTAATTCTCCTTTGTTTTGATGCACACTTATTGAATAAACAATTTTGAATAAGTCAGATTGAAAATACTTAGGATATGATCCATGATCAAATATCCTATAGTTAAAGAATCCCAAAAAGTAATATATTTTAAGGATCACAAGTTTAGTTGTCAAATTTTAAGGGTTATTCAAATAAATAATGAATAATATTAAAATTAGTTAAGGATCATACCTGAGGATTCAAGTTAGGATCCTAACCATAATAAGGATAACTATTAGATAAACCTTAGAGAGAAGTAAGGATTAAGGATCCCTAGTTGTTTATCTTCAAGGACCTGAAATAGAGCATAACTTGGGACTAAGCCAATATAAGATAAGAGTTAGCAACTGGGGACAAGCCCAAGGATAACTGGGGACAAGCCCAAGGATCGTATGTAAACTGGAGTATGGCCCTAACTGGCGACTATCCAAACTTAGTGACACGAAAATGCCAAAACCTTAGCTAACGTGAAAACGTTAGAAACCTTAGGAACGGATGTATGGTACGTCTACCATTATACGTAGGATCCTAGGTATAGCCAGTACAATGGAATTATCAGCCCCTAAGACGAGTACTGGTCCCACTGCCTTGAACTATACCAGGATCATCATGCGCTACAGGCGGAACTGGGGTCAAGCCCAAATGACTGGGGTTAAACCCAAAGGACGGATTGCTTCGGCAGATAACCAATACTTTGCTAAGGATTCCTGAACTTTCAAAACTTAAAATCACGTGAGAAATGGATAAAGGATACATGATTCTTATCCTTATATGAGAAGATAAAGAAATGAAATAGTTCAAGATTAGAATATTACCAAAGTAAGGATCACCGATACTTTAAGGATCCTTTAAGGATACCCCTAACGTAAGGATCATCTGTGTCATGAGGATCCTGCTCACATGAAATATTTCTTCAAGTGGAAAGCATTCCAAGCTCTTGGAAGCAAATCACCTTCCATGGTTAGCAATCTATATGCCCCCTTTCCTGCTTCAGCTTCAATTAAATAAGGGCCTTCCCATTTTGGAGCCAATTTTCCATCAGCAGGATTGGTGGTATTCTGAAATGCTTTCCTTAATACCATATCTCCAACTTGAAACTTCCTGATCCTGACATTTTTATTGTAAGCACCAGCCATTCTTTGCTGATAACTGGCCATCCGTATCCTAGCCAAATCCCTGATTTCTTCAATAGTATCCAGGTCTTGAGCCAAGTTCTCATCATTTTCCTCAGGATCACGGGTACTTGTTCTAGCAGCTGGAACCACCATTTCTGTTGGGATCACTGATTCTGCCCCAAATACCAAAGAGAATGGCGTCTGACCAGTAGCATTCTTAGGGGTTGTCCTATCAGCCCAAAGCACATAAGGTAGTTCTTCTGCCCATTTCCCTTTCTTGGATCCAAGCTTATTCTTCAAATTGTTGATGATGATCTTGTTGGATGATTCTGCTTGACCATTAGCTTGTGGGTGGACTGGTGTTGATGTTATCATCTTAATCCCCCAGCTGTCACAAAAGTTAGTGGTTCTGCCCCCAATAAATTGGGAACCATTATCACATATAATTTCAGAAGGAATTCCAAATCTGGTTATAATATTTCTTTTAATGAAGAATATAACTTCCTTTTCTCTGACTTGGGCAAAAGCTTCAGCATCTATCCACTTGGAGAAATAATCAGTAATAGCTAGCATGAACACTTTTCCACCAGGTGCCTTAGGGAGCTTACCAACTATATCCATACCCCATCTCATAAATGTCCAAGAGGAGGATATAGGATGCAATAATTCAGCTGGTTGATGAAGGATATTGCTGTGTCTCTGACAAGGATCACATCTCTTAGCATACTCCACAGCATCTCTCTTCATGGTTGGCCAATAGTATCCTGTCCTCAGGATCCTTGAGAATAATGCTCTGCCCCCAGTGTGGTTTCCACAATCTCCTTCATGGAAGTCTTTTAAAACTTCTTGGATTTCAGGATGCTCAATGCATCTCAAGTATGGTCCTGCAAGAGATCGTCTATACAACATATTATTTAAAATTGTGAATTGAGATACCTTAATTTTGAAAGCCCTAGGGTTTTCTCCTGTAGGAATCTCTCCATGTTGTAAGTATCTCATGATTGGTGAGATCCATGATGCTGATCCTGAATGGGATTGAGTATCCTCACCAGGGATAATTGCAGAATCTTGCCCTATCTCCATGGCCGCATGATCCTCGATAGCCGGGGTCAGGATATGGATAATAGGGATCTTGATATCCTCTGGAATCTTCAAAGATGATCCTAAGTTAGCCAATGCATCAGCTTCTGTATTTTCTTCCCTTGGTACATGTGTCAAACTAAAGGAAACAAAAGAGAGTGCCAATTCTTTGACTATCTCTAAATATTTGGTTAGCTTTTCACCTTTAACAACATAGGATCCATTAAAGTGGTTTGTAATTAACAATGAATCTACATGTACCTCAAGATACCTGATCCCCATATGCATAGCAATATTCAAACCAGCAATTAAGGCTTCATATTCAGCCACATTGTTAGTGGTTTGGAACTCACAAGCTATAGAGTGGGGTATTATGTCCCCCTGTGGTGATTTTAGTAGTATTCCAAGCCCTGTGCCTTTGACATTTGAGGATCCATCAGTATAGAGTATCCAAGGATCCTTGGTCTCCTCTAGCTGCTGGACTTCTAACTCAGCTTCTTTTTGTAAATCACTACTGAAATCAGCCACAAAGTCAGCTAATGCTTGGGATTTGATGGCTGTCCTAGGCTCATATCTTATATCATATGCACTTAGCTTCACTGCCCACTTAGCCATCCTTCCTGACATCTCTGGTTTCCTGAGGACATTCTTAATTGGGAAATTAGTTTTAACAACAATAACATGAGTTTCAAAATAATGTCTCAACTTAGTGGATGCCATAATTAATGCAAGAATAAGCTTTTCAAGGTGTGAATACCTGGATTCGGCATCAAGTAAACTTTTACATACATAATAGACAGGATGTTGTGTACCTTCATGATCCTTAACAAGGACCGCACTTACTGCTTTTGAGGATACTGCAAGATACAAGGATAGCACATCGCCTTTTTCTGGTTTCATCAAGGCCGGGGCTGAGGATAGGTAATCTTTGAGAGCTCTTAAAGCATTTTCATGCTTCTCAGTCCACTCAAATTTCTTGTTCTTCCTTAGGATATCATAGAATTCTTTGCACTTCTCCGAGGATTTGGATATGAATCTGTTCAAAGCCGTTATCCTGCCTGTTAGCCTTTGGACATCCTTAGCATTGGCCGGAGATTTGATGTTCACTATTGCTTTGATTTGTTCCGGGCTAGCTTCAATGCCTCTCTTGGTTACCATGTATCCTAAGAATTTCCCTGCTTTAACACCAAAGTGACATTTTGAAGGATTAAGTTTCATGTTATATTTGTCAAGGATATCGAATGCTTCCTCCAAATCCCTTAGGTGATCCTCAGCCTTTATTGATTTTACCACCATATCGTCTATGTAAACCTCCATAGTTTGTCCAATCTGATCCTTAAACATCATATTCACCAGCCTTTGGTATGTTGCACCTGCATTTCTTAGTCCGAACGGCATAGCAATATAGCAGTATATACCAGTTGGAGTCATGAAGGCTGTATCCTCTTGATCGGATGGTTCCATTTGGATTTGTTGAAATCCAGATGAAGCATCCATAAAAGTTAACAGTTCATGACCCGCAGTTGCATCCACCATGGAGTCAATGTGGGGTAATGGGAAAGGATCCTTGGGACATGCCTTATTTAAATCGGTAAAATCGACACATACCCTCCACTTTCCGTTTTTCTTTTGAACAACAACCACATTGGCCAACCATCTTGGATACTTGACCTCTCTAATCATACCTGCCCGGAGCAATTTCTCTACCTCTTCCTGGATAATGGCATTTCTTTCCGGTGCAAACTTTCTTCTCCTTTGATGGATTGGTTTGAAGGACCTATCAATGCCAAGTTTGTGAGTGATTACATCTTTAGATATACCAGTCATGTCTTCGTGTTTCCATGCAAAGGTAGTCTTTCTTCTTTTGAGGAAGGATATGAGGTCTTCCTTCATATCGCCAAGGATCCCTGATCCGATATAGATTTTGGATTCAGGATCATGAGGATCCATGAGGATTTCTACCACATCCTGCTCTCTTGCCTCCAAGACATCCCTTGGAGGATACTTTGATTGCTATTGCTCCCTTGACTTCGAGGCTGGTTTCATCGATGAAGTATAGGAATTCTTAGCCTCCTGCTGATCACTATCAATCTTCACTATTCCCCAAGGACTAGGGAGCTTCACACATTGATGGTAAGTAGATGGGACTGCCTTCATATCGTGTATCCAGGGCCTGCCAAGGATAACATTACAACAAGATAAACAGTCAATAACACAAAAATTTTTATAAGAGTGTAGGCCTTCTGTTTTGGTCAAAAAATCTGATGAGGATAATGCAACCAAACTCTCTGTTACAGGGTATGATGCTTAAAATGTAGAACAATGACAAGGATCACTTCAATGTAAATTGCACAAATGACACAAGGATTTATACGGGGAAAAAGCCCTTGATCAAGAGTTGATCTCCGGCACAAAAAACCCCGGGTGATGGAAACTACCGATCACCAAGCTCAAATAAATCAATAAATGTTTACAACTTCGGATAGTAACGAGCTAGGTACAAGGATCACTATGGTGAAATGTGTAAAAATGAGTGAAAACTAATAAGTGTTCGTCGAGAGCTTCAAGAGTGCGATTATATGAGAGTGTGTGTAGCTGAAAATGGCTAAGTGTTCTAATTCTAGCTCGTCACCCCTTTAAAAATAGAAGTTAGCTACAATAACAAACTATCCGACTTTTGTGCCAAGCTCTCACGTTCTCCACAACGTCCATTTCCAGTCAAACGTGTGCGAAATACCCGTGGAATATTCCATAGTAACGTTGCCAAGACCAAGTCAAGCTTGTTACTCCTGCGAAGTAATACAAAACACAAACAAACAATCGTTAGTATGAGGATCCTTAAGGTGATCCATGATCCTGATCCTGAAGCTCTTCTGAGGATCACTATCTGTCATAGAAGTAAGGATCATTAGTAAGGATCACTAATTGTTAGAAAATCCTCCCCTAACAATTACCCCCAAAATATAAGGAGTGATATGTAAAAATGAGCGAGTTATGTTTTCTTGATCTTATCCGCAACTAACTATCGTAAATATAGCCGTTATTGTTGAACTATCCGTTGCAACCATGACGTCACAGAAGTGACAACCCTGCACAATCATGATTATAAATAGGAGATAGAGATAGGATCGATTGCATTTAAAATTTCAGAGAGACTCCCTTTATAACTGCATTCCGAAGATAATCAGGTATTCTCTCTTCATCTTCTTCCTTCTCTTGCTCTGTTTTCATTTCTTTCCATCATTCCAACAAAGATGTTGCTCCGAAACTCCCCAGCTAAGGATCACCCGAAAAACAGCCCTCCGAAAAGCCAGGGGATCATCGAAGATTCCATTAAAGAACGCTGCTGTTTCAATGATGCACAGATTGATAGGATCCACCACTGCTTCCCGGCGAACACCGAGTTTAGACCTTTTGATCCCAATGCCCTGAGTGATCATATCTCCGACAAGTGGGTTGCTTTCCCTGTCACTCCGTTCACCATAGGCTATACATATCCTTTCCCAGCCTTCACCCAATCTTTCTTTTCCCTAACCGGCATCCCTTATATCCAAGCCATGCCGATGATTTGGAGGGTTTTGTACACCCTTGAAAGGATCATCGAGCAGGAAGGGATAGACCTAGGAATGTCAGAGCTGGGAGAGCTGTATGATCTTACTACCTTTGGTTCTCATCGCTATTTGTTTAAACGTAAGCCTGGTGAGGAACACCCGATCTTCAAAGCCACCAAGAACGATGCTAATTGGAAGCGGCGTTTCTTTTTCGTCAAGAGAGATTCTATTGAGGATGGAAAGGACCTACCCAAGAAATGGGCTACCCATGGTAGGGTGGAGGATCCTGAGGAGGATCACCAGAAAACTTTCTTTTGATGTAAGGATCACTTATATATTTTTGCTTTCTTGTTATGCAGCTATCACCGTCTCACATCTCAGACTGTCTCCTGCTGCTAAAGAGAGACTCATCGCTTTCAAGACAACAACCCAAGATTCACAGGAGGTATCCTCAGGCTCTGTCACGATGTCAAGTAAGTATCCTTGTTTAAAATTTAAATAAATAGTGAAATATAAGTTAAGTGAAGATACTTATCTTGTTTTGGTTGCGTAGGTGCTGGAAAATCCACCAAGTCTGCTTCAAAGTTCAATGTCACTGATCTCACCACCGTCAGATCCTCCAAGAGAAAAGCTCCTAACAGTCCGATAGCTTCGGTCCCCAAGGCACCCCTCAAAGGAAAGGGAATCAAGAAGAGAAAGGCCTCTGAAGATGAGGATCTGTAGGGTCTACCTCTGATCCGCCACCAATTCCTCGAGAACTTCAATGAGGTAAGGATCACTATCTCTGCTTCGTATATCCTGTTGACATATCCTGCTGATTTGAGGATCACTTAGTCCTGACCTTATCTTTTATCCCTTTTACAGAAATTCTCTGAGATTGAGGATTATGTTGGCCACGTTGAGGATCAAGATAGGAAGATTGCCGACCTCCAGCAGGTTGCATTGCTGAAGGACCTCAAAATTGCTGATCTTCATAAGGAAGCCCGGGATGCCAAACAGGAGACGGCCAAGGTGCTGGTTAATGTTGACTATGAAAAGCATGAGATCACCGAAGATGCCAAAATCTCTGCCGCCATAGCAATGTATAAGACCAAGCTGCAAATGGCCTTGGAAGCTCAGGATCCTGCTTTTGACAAGAGCACCTGGGATGTTGAAGGCTGGAAGGCAAGGTTGGCTGAACTGGACGATGAAGAGGCTGAGGACGTTGAAGAGATCCTGACGATCGAGGCTGGAGGCAAGGGTGAAGGTGGTGAAACAAGTGGAGCTGGAGGTGGTAATGCAGCGAAGGTTTAGGCTGCATGATTGGGCGATGATGGAAACTTCTAGACATAGCCGGAGCCCAATTTTTTTAGTTTGATGGTTGTTTTGTTGAAAAATTTAATGGTTTGTACTGAACAATAGTTTTTAGGATTAAGGATCATGTATGATCCTTTGGACAATAGGCAGGATTGCAAATGGTGGAGGGATCCTCTGTTTGGGGGATGAGGCCATTGTGATCCTGCCGCCTCTATATTCCTGCACTATCTTTGAACTTATTATCATGGACACCCTTTACCTACCCCAGCGGACGGGCCACGTTTTGCTGGTAGATGCTCGGGGTAGGTAATTTTGACAACCTTTTAAGGGTTAGTCTTTTGTTAATAAATAAAATCTTAACCTTTTGTCGCTTATCTTGTGTTGTTATCCTTTTGTTTCTTTAATTCTCCTTTGTTTTGATGCACACTTATTGAATAAACAACTTTGAATAAGTCATATTGAAAATATTTAGGACATGATCCATGATCAAATATCCTATAGTTAAAGAATCCCAAAAAGCAATATGTTTTAAGGATCACAAGTCTAGTTGTCAAATTTTAAGGGTTATTCAAATAAATAATGAACAGAATTAAAAATAGTTAAGGATCATACCTGAGGGTCCAAGTTAGGATCCTAACCATAATAAGGATAACTATAAGATAAACCTTAGAGAGAAGTAAGGATCAAGGATCCCTAGTTGCTTGTCTTCAAGGACCTAAAATAGATCATAACTTGGGACTAAGCCAATATAAGATAAGAGTTAGCAACTGGGGACAAGCCCAAGGATAACTGGGGACAAGCCCAAGGATCGTATGTAAACTGGAGTATGGCCCTAACTGGCGACTATCCAAACTTAGTGACATGAAAATGCCAAAACCTTAGCTAACCTGAAAACGTTAGAAACCTTAGGAATGGATGTATGGTACGTCTACCATTATACGTAGGATCCTAGGCATAGCCAGTACAATGGAATTATCAGCCCCTAAAGCGAGTACTGGTCCCACTGCCTTGAACTATACCAGGATCATCATGCGCTACAGGCGGAACTGGGGTCAAGCCCAAATAACTGGGGTTAAACCCAAGGAACGGATTGCTTCGGCAGATAACCAATGTTATGCTAAGGATACCTGAACTTTCAAAACTTAAAATCACGTGAGAGATGGATAAAGGACACATGATCCTTATCCGTATATGAGAAAATAAAGAAATGAAATAGTTTAAGATTCGTATATTACCAAAGTAAGAATCACCGATACTTTAAGGATCCTTCAAGGATACTCCTAACGTAAGGGTCATCTGTGCCATGAGGATCCTGGTCACATGAAATACTTCTTCAAGTGGGCAGCATTCCAAGCTCTTGGTAGCAAATCAACTTCCATGGTTAGCAATCTATATGCCCCCTTTCCTGCTTCAGCTTCAATCAAATAAGGGCCTTCCCATTTTGGAGCCAATTTTCCATCAGCAGGATTGGTGGTATTCTGAAATGCTTTCCTTAATACCATATCTCCAACTTGAAACTTCCTGATCCTAACATTTTTGTTGAAAGCACCAGCCATACTTTGTTGATAGCTGGCCATCCTTATCCTAGCCATATCCCCGATTTCTTCAATAGTATCCAGGTCTTGAGCCAAGTTCTCATCATTCTCCTCAGGATCACGGGTACTTGTTCTAGCAGTTGGAACCACCATTTCTGTTGGGATCACTGATTCTGCCCCAAATACCAAAGAGAATGGTGTTTGACCAGTAGCATTCTTAGGGGTTGTCCTATCGGCCCAAAGCACATAAGGTAGTTCTTCTGCGCATTTCCCTTTCTTGGATCCAAGCTTCTTCTTCAAATTGTTGATGATGATCTTGTTGGATGATTCTGCTTGACCATTAGCTTGTGGGTGGACTGGTGTTGATGTTATCATCTTAATCCCCCAGCTGTCACAAAAGTTAGTGGTTCTGCCCCCAATAAATTGGGAACCATTATAACATATAATTTCAGAAGGAATTCCAAATCTAGTTATAATATTTCTTTTAATGAAGGATATAACTTCCTTTTCTCTGACTTGGGCAAAAGCTTCAGCCTCTATCCACTTGGAGAAGTAATCAGTCATAGCAAGCATGAATACTTTTCCACCAGGTGCCTTAGGGAGCTTACCAACTATATCCATACCCCATCTCATAAATGGCCAAGAGGAGGATATAGGATGCAATAATTCAGCTGGTTGATGAAGGATATTGCTGTGTCTCTGACAAGGATCACATCTCTTAGCATACTCCACAGCATCTCTCTTCATGGTTGGCCAGTAGTATCCTGTCCTCAGGATCCTTGAGAATAATGCCCTACCCCCAGTGTGGTTTCCACAATCTCCTTCATGGAAGTCTTTTAAAACTTCTTGGATTTCAGGATCCTCAACGCATCTCAAGTATGGTCCTGCAAGAGATCGTCTATACAACATATTATTTAAAATTGTGAATTGAGATACCTTAGATTTGAAAGCCCTAGGGTTTTCTCCTGTAGGAATCTCTCCATGTTGTAAGTATCTCATAATTGGTGAGATCCATGATCCTGATCCTGAATGGGATTGAGTATCCTCACTAGGGATAATTGCAGAATTCTTTCCTATCTCCATAGCCACATGATCCTCGATAGCCGGGGTCAGGATATGGATAATATGGATTTTGATATCCTCCGGGATCTTTAAGGATGATCCTAAGTTAGCCAATGCATCAGCTTCTGTATTTTCTTCCCTTGGTACCTGCGTCAAACTCAAGATACCTGATCCCCATATGCTTTGCAATTTGCAAACCATAAATTAAGGCTTCATATTCAGCCTCATTGTTAGTGGTTTGGAACTCACAAGCTATAGAGTGGGGTATTATGTCCCCCTGTGGCGATTTTAGTAGTATTCCAAGCCCTGTGCCTTTGACATTTGAGGATCCATCAGTATAGAGTATCCAAGGATCCTTGGTCTCCTCTAGCTGCTGGACTTCTAACTCAGCTTCTTTATGTAAATCACTACTGAAATCAGCCACAAAGTCAGCTAATGCTTGGGATTTGATGGCTGTCCTAGGCTCATATCTTATATCATATACACTTAGCTTCACTGCCCACTTAGCCATCCTTCCTGACATCTCTGGTTTCCTGGGGACATTCTTAATTGGGAAATTAGTTCTAACAACAATAACATGAGTTTCAAAATAATGTCTCAACTTAGTGGATGCCATAATTAATGCAAGAATAAGCTTTTCAAGGTGTGAATACCTGGATTCGGCATCAAGTAAACTTTTACTTACATAATAGACGGGATGTTGTGTACCTTCATGATCCTTAACAAGGACCGCACTTACTGCTTTTGAGGATACTGCAAGATATAAGGATAGCACATCGCCTTTTTCTGGTTTCATCAAGGCCGGGGCTGAGGATAGGTAATCTTTGAGGGCTCTTAAAGCATTTTCGTGCTTCTCAGTCCACTCAAATTTCTTGTTCTTCCTTAGGATATCATAGAATTCTTTGCACTTCTCTGAGGATTTGGATATAAATCTGTTCAAAGCTGCTATCCTGCCTGTTAGCCTTTGAACATCCTTAGCATTGGCCGGAGATTTGATATTCACTATTGCTTTGATTTGTTCCGGGCTAGCTTCAATGCCTCTCTTTGTCACCATATATCCTAAGAATTTACCTGCTTTAACACCAAAGTGACATTTTGAAGGATTAAGTTTCATGTTATATTTGTCAAGGATATCGAATGCTTCCTCCAAGTCCCTTAGGTGATCCTCAGCTTTTATAGATTTTACCACCATATCATCTATGTAAACCTCCATAGTTTTTCCAATCTGATCCTTGAACATCATATTCACCAGCCTTTGATATGTTGCACCTGCATTTCTTATTCCGAACGGCATAGCAATATAGCAGTATATACCAGTTGGAGTCATGAAGGCTGTATCCTCTTGGTCGGATGGTTCCATTTGGATTTGTTGAAATCCAGATGAAGCATCCATAAAAGTTAACAGTTCATGACCCGCAATTGCATCCACCATGGAGTCAATGTGGGGTAATGGGAAAGGATCCTTGGGACATGCCTTATTTAAATCGGTAAAATCGACACATACCCTCCACTTTCCGTTTTTCTTTTGAACAACAACCACATTGGCCAACCATCTTGGATATTTGACCTCTCTAATCATACCTGCCCGGAGCAACTTCTCTACCTCTTCTTGGATAATGGCATTCCTTTCCGGTGCAAACTTTCTTCTCCTTTGATGGATTGGTTTGAAGGACCTATCAATGCCAAGTTTGTGAGTGATTACATCTTTAGATATACCAGTCATGTCTTCGTGTTTCCATGCAAAGGTAGTCTTTCTCCTTTTGAGGAAGGATATGAGGTCTTCCTTCATACCGCCAAGGATTCCTGATCCGATATAGATTTTGGATTCAGGATCATCAGGATCCATGAGGACTTCTACCACATCCTGCTCTCTTGCCTCCAAGACATCCCTTGGAGGATACTTTGATTGCTATTGCTCCCTTGACTTCGAGGCTGGTTTCATCGATGAAGTATAGCAATTCTTAGCCTCCTGCTGATCACTATCAATCTTCACTATTCCCCAAGGACTAGGGAGCTTCACACATTGATGGTAGGTAGATGGGACTGCCTTCATATCGTGTATCCAGGGCCTGCCAAGGATAACATTACAACAAGATAAACAGTCAATAACACAAAATTTTTGATAAGAGTGTAGGCCTTCAATATATATTGGGAGTTTAATGTCCCCCTGGGTATTCTTAGTTTCGCCACTGAATCCCACGAGCACGGAGGATCTTGGTATGATGTCGGATTCGGGAATACCCATCTTCTTTAGAACATCAAGCTGGATAATGTTCACTGAGCTTCCTCCGTCTATAAGGATCCTGCGGACAAAATGGTTAGAAATGAAAAGAGTAATAACCAAACCATCGTGATGAGGATCCTGGATATCAACACGATCATCCTCATCAAAGGTTATGACTTTTCCTTCGGAGACACTTGATGTTCGAACGGGTCTTTCTCCATTATCCATTTTAGTTTCCTTTGCATGCCTTTTAACTGCTGAGAAGGATGTGCCACAAATGTCTGATCCTCCAGAAATAAAGTTTATTACTTGTGCATCTGCTAGAGGGGCTGGAGCCTTCTCAGGGATCCTTTCAGGATCCTGAGTCCTTGACTTTTTTCTTCCCAACAATTCTTTTAGATGCCCCTTGCTCAACAAGTATCCAATTTCCTTTCTTAGTGCAATGCATTCTTCTGTGAGATGCCCAAAATCTTCATGGTATGCACACCACTTTGATTTATCCTTAGTTGCAGCTGGCCTATCATTTTTTCTGGGCCATCAAGCTTTATCACCTAGATTCTGCATCGCAAGGATTAGTTCATTGTTGTCAACAGAAAAACAATATTCAGAAATTGGAGGATAATCCTCATCATCCTCTTCTTGATCAACAGAATGCACGTTCTGGTTATCAGATCTGTTGTAGGATCTGAACTTGTTATTCCTGAATGAGGATCCTTGCTTATCTTGCTTTGAGGATCCTGCTAACCTCTCCTGGATCCTCTTGTCATCCTCTAGCCGAATGAACCTAAGTGCTCGGGTTCTTACCTCATCTAAGTTCCTGCATGGTGTCATAACAAGATCATCATAGAACGACGAATCCCTAAGCAATCCCATTTTAAAGGCCTCAACAGCCGTGGCTATATCTAAATTGGGAATGTCTAAGGATTCTTTACTGAATTTGGTAATGTAATCCCTTAATGATTCATTATGACCCTGGGTTATCCTATATAGATCACTAGTTAATCGTTCAAATTTTCTACTACAAGAAAACTGATTATTAAACAGGTTAACTAGATTAGCAAATGAGGTAATAGAGTAGGGGGGAAGACTTAGCAGCCATTTGAGAGCTGATCCAGTAAGAGTGGATCCGAATCCCTTGCACAGGCATGCTTCCTTTAACCTTTCTGGGATTGGATTGATCTCCATCCTCTCCCTGTATTGTGCTATGTGTTCTTCAGGATCCGTCGAACCATCATACAGCTTCATTGTTGGCACATGGAACCTCTTGGGTATCTCAGCATCACAGATTGGTGGTGCAAAACGAGATATCTTGTGGCTCCCATCTGCAATCTCTGGGATAGGTTTGACCACTCTTGGAACACTTGATATCATATCCTTTAGCTTTTGCAATTCTCTGGCCATGGCATGATTGATACCTGGATCCTGCATAAGACCATGGTTAGTAGTATAAGAATTATTAAAAGTGTTACCTCCCATTGGATTCAAATTAGGAAGAATGGATGTTAATCCATATTGTTGGGGATCTGGAATGATCGAGGGACCAGTAGAAGCATTGGTCTGCATTGGGATAAAATCTCCCTGATGGACATCTGAACTTCCTGTTTGCAAACTCCTCAAGGATCCTGGCATCTGGAAGGATCCCTGAAACTGGGACGATCCTGGAACAAAGGAGGATCCTTGAACCTGGGATGATCCCGGAACAAAGGAGGATCCTTGAACCTAGGATGATCCTGGAACAAAGGAGGATCCTTGAACCTGGGATGATCCTGGAACAAAGGAGGATCCTTGAACCTGGGATGATCCCGGAACAAAGGAGGATCCTTGAACCTGGGATGATCCTGGAACAAAGGAGGATCCTTGAACCTGGGCGCTCCTGAATATCCTCCTGAATTCGTGAGGGATCCCATATGCTGAGGATAGGATCCCGCTGGCTGGAAATAGGAACCTGATGCCTGGGTCACTGTTGTTGTTCCGTAGTGCACTCCTTTTGGTCCACCCACATATTGAACATCTGGAACCACTGATGGCTGAGAAGTAATCACCGGAGTGTCAAAATTCAAAGATCTGGGCATCAGTGGGGAATGATCCTCTGCCGTTTTCTTTTGTTTCTTGAGATCTTCGATTTCTTTGAGAATCCTTTCATTGGTCTTATCCTGTTGCTGTATATGATCCTTCATCTGCAAAATCAAAGTAAACATGTCACTAGTAGTGGGAGTGTAAGAAGCAGAAGAAGTTGGAGGTTTTGAGAAAATGGGAGTTGGTTTCTTCGCAGCATTCTCAGCATTCTTCTGGGATCCAGAAGGTGGTGGAGGCAAAGGGGGAACGCCTTGTGAAGAAGTGAATGAGGGCATCAAATTTGAAGCATTCTTCGCTGAGGAAGCCATTTGCTTGGTTGCAGTGAATTGAAATGAGCACAGAAATACGAATTTTTCTAAGAGTGAAGCACCAGTTGCCCCACGGTGGGCGCCAAACTGTTTTGGTCAAAAAATCTGATGAGGATAATGCAACCAAACTCTCTGTTACAGGGTATGATGCTTAAAATGTAGAACAATGACAAGGATCACTTCAATGTAAATTGCACAAATGACACAAGGATTTATACGGGGAAAAAGCCCTTGATCAAGAGTTGATCTCCGGCACAAAAAACCCCGGGTGATGGAAACTACCGATCACCAAGCTCAAATAAATCAATAAATGTTTACAACTTCGGATAGTAACGAGCTAGGTACAAGGATCACTATGGTGAAATGTGTAAAAATGAGTGAAAACTAATAAGTGTTCGTCGAGAGCTTCAAGAGTGCGATTATATGAGAGTGTGTGTAGCTGAAAATGGCTAAGTGTTCTAATTCTAGCTCGTCACCCCTTTAAAAATAGAAGTTAGCTACAATAACAAACTATCCGACTTTTGTGCCAAGCTCCCACGTTCTCCACAACGTCCATTTCCAGTCAAACGTGTGCGAAATACCCGTGGAATATTCCATAGTAACGTTGCCAAGACCAAGTCAAGCTTGTTACTCCTGCGAAGTAATACAAAACACAAACAAACAATCGTTAGTATGAGGATCCTTAAGGTGATCCATGATCCTGAAGCTCTTCTGAGGATCACTATCTGTCACAGAAGTAAGGATCATTAGTAAGGATTACTAATTGTTAGAAAATCCTCCCCTAACACCTTCGATGTATATTGGGAGCTTAATGTCCCCCAGGGTATTCTTAGTTTCGCCACTAAATCCTACTAGCACGGAGGATCTTGGTATGATATCTGATTCAGGGATACCCATCTTCTTTAGAACATCAAGCTGGATAATGTTCACTGAGCTTCCTCCGTCTATAAGGATCCTGCGGACAAAATGGTTAGAAATGAAAAGAGTAATAACTAAACCATCGTGATGAGGATCCTGGATATCAACACGATCATCCTCATCAAAGGTTATGACTTTTCCTTCGGAGACACTTGATGTTCGAACGGGTCTTTCTCCATTATCCATTTTAGTTTCCTTTGCATGCCTTTTAGCTGCTGAGAAGGATGTGCCACAAATGTCTGATCCTCCAGAAATAAAGTTTATTACTTGTGCATCTGCTGGAGGGGCTGGAGCCTTCTCAGGGATCCTTTCAGGATCCTGAGTCCTTGACTTTTTTCTTCCCAACAATTCTTTTAGATGCCCCTTGCTCAACAAGTATCCAATTTCCTTTCTTAGTGCAATGCATTCTTCTGTGAGATGCCCAAAATCTTCATGGTATGCACACCACTTTGATTTATCTTTGGTTGCAGCTGGTCTATCATTTTTTCTGGGCCATCTAGCTTTATCACCTAGATTCTGCATCGCAAGGATTAGTTCATTGTTATCAACAGAGAAACAATACTCAGAGATTGGAGGATAATCCTCATCATCCTCTTCCTGATCAACAGCATGCACATTCTGGTTATCAGATCTGTTATAGGATCTGAACTTGTTGTTCATGAATGAGGATCCTTGCTTATCTTGCTTTGAGGATCCTGCTAACCTCTCCTGGATCCTCTTGTCATCCTCTAGCCGGATGAACCTAAGTGCCCGGGTTCTTACCTCATCTAGGTTCCTGCATGGTGTCATAACAAGATCATCATAGAACAATGAATCCCTAAGCAATCCCATTTTAAAGGCCTCAACAGCCGTGGCTATATCCAAGTTGGGAATGTCTAAGGATTCTTTGCTGAATTTGGTAATGTAATCCCTTAATGATTCATTATGACCCTGGGTTATCCTATATAGATCACTAGTCAATCGTTCAAATTTTCTACTACAAGAAAACTGATTATTAAATAAGTTAACTAGATTAGCAAATGAGGTAATAGAGTAGGGGGAAGACTTAGCAGCCATTTGAGAGCTGATCCAGTAAGAGTGGATCCGAATCCCTTGCAAAGGCATGCTTCCTTTAACCTTTCTGGGATTGGATTGATCTCCATCCTCTCCCTGTATTGTGCTATGTGTTCTTCAGGATCCGTCGAACCATCATACAGCTTCATAGTTGGGACATGGAACCTCTTGGGTATCTCAGCATCACAGATTGGTGGTGCAAAACGAGATATCTTGTGGCTCCCATCTGCAATTTCTGGAATAGGTTTGACCACTCCTGGAACACTTGATATCATATCCTTCAACTTTTGCAATTCTCTGGCCATGGCATGATTGATACCTGGATCCTGCATAAGACCATGGTTAGTAGTATAAGAATTATTAAAAGTGTTACCTCCCATTGGATTCAAATTAGGAAGAATGGATGTTAATCCATATTGTTGGGGCTCTGGAATGATCGAAGGACCAGTAGAAGCATTGGTCTGCATTGGAATAAAATCTCCCTGATGGACATCTGAACTTCCTGTTTGCAAACTCCTCAAGGATCCTGGCATCTGTAAGGGTCCCTGAAACTGGGACGATCCTGGAACAAGAGAGGATCCTTGAACCTGGGACGATCCTGGAACAAAGGAGGATCCTTGAACCTGGGACGATCCTGGAACAAAGGAGGATCCTTGAACCTGGGATGATCCTGGAACAAAGGAAGATCCTTGAACCTGGGATGATCCTGGAACAAAGGAGAATCCTTGAACCTGGGATGATCCTGGAACAAAGGAGGATGCTTGAACCTAAGGAGGATCCTTGAACCTGGGATGATCCTGGAACAAAGGAGGATCCTTGAACCTGGAACGATCCTAAAACTAAGGAAGATCCTTGAATCTACTGCGCTCCTGTGTATCCTCCTGAATTCATGAAGGATCCCATATGCTGAGGATAGGATCCTGCTGGCTGAAAATATGAACCTGATGCCTGGGTCACTGTTGTTGTTCCGTAGTGCACTCCTTTCGGTCCACCCACATATTGAACATCTGGAACCACTGATGGCTGAGAAGTAATCACCGGAGTATCAAAATTCAAAGATTTGGGCACCAGTGGGGAATGATCCTCTGCCGTTTTCTTTTGTTTCTTGAGATCTCCGATTTCTTTGAGAATTCTTTCATTAGTCTTGTCCTGTTGCTGTATATGATCCTTCATCTGCAAAATCAAAGTAAACATATCACTAGTAGTGGGAGTGTAAGAAGCAGAAGAAGTTGGAGGTTTGGAGAAAATGGGAGTTGGTTTCTTCTCGGCATTTTTCTGAGGTCCAGAAGGTGGTGGAGGCAAAGGTGGATTACCCTGAGATGAATTGACCGCAGACATTGCAGTAGAGGTATTCTTCAATGATGAAGCCATGTATTTGTATGCAATGAACCGGAATGATCACCAACAGAAAAACTTCTTAGGAATGAAACACCAATTGCCCCACGGTGGGCGCCAAACTGTTTTGGTCAAAAAATCTGATGAGGATAATGCAACCAAACTCTTTGTTACGGGGAATGATGCTTTGAATGTAGAACAATGATAAGGATCACTTCAATGTAAATTGCACAAACGACACAATGATTTATACGGGGAAAAGCCCTTGATCAAGAGTTGATCTCCGGCACAAAAAACCCCGGGTGATGGAAACTACCGATCACCAAGCTCAAATAAATCAATAAATGTTTACAACTTCGGATAGTAACGAGCTAGGTACAAGGATCACTACGTGAAATGTGTAAAAGTGTGTGAAAACTGTTAAGTGTTTGTCGAGAGCTTCAAGAGTGCGATTGTATGAGAGTGTGTGTAGCTGAAAATGGCTAAATGTTCTAATTCTAGCTCGTCACCCCTTTAAAAATAGAAGTTAGCTATAATAACAAACTATCCGACTTTTGTGCCAAGCTCCCACGTTCTCCACAACGTCCATTTCCAGTCAAACGTGTGCGAAATACCCGTGGAATATTCCATAGTAACGTTGCCAAGACCAAGTCAAGCTTGTTACTCCTGCGAAATAATACGAAACATAAACAAACAATCGTTAGTATGAGGATCCTTAAGGTGATCCATGATCCTGATCCTGAAGCTCTTCTGAGGATCACTATCTGTCACAGAAGAAAGGATCATTAATTAGGATAACAAGTAAGGATCACTAATTGTTAGAAAATCCTCCCCTAACAGTAAAAGATAAGGATCAAAGATCCTTGGCTGTATAACGTCAAAACCCTGAAACAAAATATAACTTGGGACTAAGCCAAATATAAGAGAAGAGTTAGTAACTGGGGACAAGCCCAACAATTATGGGGACAAGCCCAAAAGATAATTGGGGACAAGCCCAAAGATATCTAGGGACAAGTACAAAGGATAACTGGGGACAAGCCCAAAGGATAACTGGGGACAAGCCCAAAGGATAACTGGGGACAAGCCCAAAGATAACTGGGGACAAGCCCAAAGGATCGTGTGTAAACTGGAGTATGGCCCTCACTGGCGACTATCCAAACTTAGTGACATGAAAATGCCAAAACCTTAGCTAACGTGAAAACGTTAGAAACCTTAGGAACAGATGTATGGTACGTCTACCATTATACGTAGGATCCCGGATACAGCCAGTACATTGAAATTGTCAGCCCCTAAAGCGAGTACTGGTCCCATTGCCATGAACTGTACCAGGATCATCGTGCACTACTGGCGATACTGGGGACTAGCCCAAATAACTGGGGTCAAGCCCAAATAACAGGGGTCAAGCCCAAATAACTGGATACTTCGGTGAATACTCAATCCTTTGTTAAGGATACCTAATCCTTCTGCAAAACTCAGATTCAAGTGAAAGGAGGATAAAGGATCCAGGATCCTTATCCTTATATATATAGGATAATTAAAGAGTGAAATAGTTTAAGATCAGATCATTACCAAAATGAGGATCCCCTGTCCAGTAAGAATCCTTCGAGGATACTTGTTAGCTAAGGATCATGAATCCTTACTACATGAAGTATTTCTTCAAGTGGACAGCATTCCAAGCTCTTGGTAGCAAATCACCTTCCATTGTTAGCAATCGATATGCCCCCTTTCCTGCTTCAGCTTCAATCAAATAGGGGCCTTCCCACTTTGGTGCTAACTTCCCATCAGCAGGATTGGTGGTATTCTGAAATGCTTTCCTTAATACCATATCACCAACTTGGAATTTCCTTATCCTGATATTCTTGTTGTAGGCTCCAGCCATCCTTTGTTGATAACTAGCCATCCTTATCCTTGCCAAATCCCTGAGTTCTTCTATAGTATCCAAGTCTTGAACCAAGTTTTCAGCATTTTCTTCAGGATCACGGATGCTTGTTCTTGCAGTAGGAACCACCATCTCTGTAGGGATCACTGATTCTGCTCCAAATACTAAAGAAAATGGAGTTTGGCCAGTAGCATTCTTGGGAGTTGCCTATCAGCCCAAAGTACATAAGGTAGTTCTTCTGCCCATTTCCCTTTCTTGGATCCAAGCTTTTTCTTCAAATTGTTGATGATAATCTTGTTGGATGATTCTGCCTGGCCATTAGCTTGTGGGTGGACTGGTGTTGATGTTATCATCTTAATCCCCCAGCTGTCACAAAAATTAGTAGTTCTATTCCCAATATATTGGGATCCATTATCACAAACAATTTCAGAAGGGATACCAAATCTAGTAATAATATTTCTTTTAATAAAGGATATCACTTCTTTTTCTCTGACTTGAGCAAAGGCTTCAGCCTCTATCCAGTTGGAGAAGTAATCAGTCATAGCAAGCATGAATACTTTTCCACCAGGTGCCTTAGGAAGCTTACCAACTATATCCATTCCCCATCTCATAAATGGCCAAGAAGAGGATATAGGATGCAAAAGTTCTGCTGGTTGGTGAAGGATATTACTATGTCTTTGACAAGGATCACACTTCTTGGCGTATTCCACAGCATCCTTCTTCATAGTATCTTAGATATGGTCCTGCAAGAGATTTCAGGATCCTTGAGAATAATGCCCTGCCCCCAGTGTGGTTTCCACAATCTCCTTCATGGAAATCCTTTAGGACTTCTTGGATTTCAGGATCCTCAATGCATCTTAGATATGGTCCTGCAAGAGATCGTTTATACAACATATTATTCAATATTGTAAATTGAGATACCTTTATTTTGAAAGCCCTAGGGTTTTCTCCTGTAGGAATCTCTCCATGTTGTATGTATCTCATGATTGGAAGGATCCATGATCCTTAATGAGATTGAGTATCATCACTAGGGATGATTGCAGAATCCTCTCCTATCTCCATGGCTACATGATCCTCGATAGCAGGGGTCAGGATATGGATAATAGGGATCTTGATATCCTCCGGGATCTTCAAGGATAATCCTAGATTGGCTAATGCATTAGCCTCTGCATTCTCTTCCCTTGGTACCTCTGTCAAACTAAAGGAAACAAAAGAGAGTGCCAATTCTTTGACTATCTCTAAATATTTGATTAGCTTTTCACCTTTAACAGCATAGGATCCATTAAAGTGATTAGTAATTAACAACGAATCTACATGTACCTCAAGATACCTGATCCTCATATGCTTAGCAATTTGCAAACCAGCTATCAAGGCTTCATACTCAGCCTCATTGTTGGTAGTTTGAAATTCACAAGCTATGGAGTGGGGTATAATGTCCCCCTGTGGCGATTTTAGCAGTATTCCAAGTCCTGTTCCTTTGACATTAGAAGCACCATCAGTGGAGAGTATCCAAGGATCCTTAGTTTCTTCAAGCTGTTGGACTTCCAACTCAGCTTCCTTTTGCAAGTCACTACTAAAATCTGCCACAAAGTCAGCTAAGGCTTGGGATTTGATGGCAGTCCTTGGTTCATATCTTATATCATAAGCACTAAGCTTCACTGCCCACATAGCCATCCTTCCTGACATTTCAGGTGTCCTAAGAACATTCTTAATTGGGAAATTAGTCTTAACAATAATGGCATGAGTTTCAAAATACTGTCTTAATTTAGTAGATGCCATAATCAATGCCAGGATAAGTTTTTCTAAATGTAAATACCTGGATTCAGCATCAAGCAAACTCTTACTTACATAATAGACAGGATGTTGTGTACCTTCGTGATCCTTAACAAGGACCGCACTTACTGCTTTTGAGGATACTGCTATGTATAAGGATAATATATCCCCCTTTTCTGGTTTCATCAAGGAGGGGGCTGAGGATAGGTAATCCTTAAGAGCTTTGAGGGCACTTTCATGCTTCTCAGTCCATTCAAATTTCTTGTTCTTCCTCAGGATGTCATAGAATTCCTTGCACTTTTCTAAGGATTTGGATATGAACCTGTTCAAGGCTGCGATCCTGCCTGTCAATCTTTGCACATCCTTGGCATTGGCAGGAGATTTGATATTCACAATAGCCTTAATCTGCTCTGGACTTGCTTCAATGCCCCTCTTTGTCACCATATAGCCTAGGAATTTACCTGCTTTAACACCAAAGTGACACTTGGAAGGATTTAGTTTCATATTAAATTTATCAAGGATATTGAATGCTTCCTCCAAGTCTCTAAGGTGATCCTCAGCTTTCTTGGATTTAACCACCATGTCATCTATGTAAACTTCCATAGTGTGTCCAATTTGTTCCTTGAACATCATATTGACCAGTCTTTCATATGTAGCACCTGCATTCCTTCGTCCAAATGGCATAGCAATATAACAATATATACCAGTTGGGGTCATAAAGGCTGTATCTTCCTGATCAGATGGTTCCATCTGAATTTGTTGAAATCCAGATGAAGCATCCATAAAAGTCAACAACTCATGACCTGCGGTAGCATCCACCATGGAGTCAATGTGGGGTAATGGGAAAGGATCCTTAGGACATGCCTTGTTTAAATCAGTAAAATCGACACATACCCACCACTTTCCATTTTTCTTTTGAACAACAACCACATTGGCTAACCATCTTGGATACTTGACCTCTCTTATCATACCTGCCCGGAGTAGTTTATCTACCTCTTCTTGGATAATAGCATTCCTTTCAGGTGCAAATTTCCTCCTCTTCTGATGAATCGGCTTGAATGACCTGTCAATGACGAGCTTATGAGTAATTATATCTTTAGATATACCTATCATGTCCTCATGCTTCCAGGCAAAGGTAGTTTTCCTCCTTTTAAGGAAGGATACTAGATCCTGTTCAATGCTGCTGAGGATCCCTGATCCTATGAAGACTATGGATTTAGGATCATGAGGATCCATAAGGACTTCTTTCACATCCTGTTCTCTTGCCTCTAAGACATCTCTTGGAGGATACTTTAGTTGCTATTGCTCCCTTGGTCTTGAGGTTGGCTTCATTGATGATGTGTAATAATTTTTAGCTTCTTATTGATCACTCTCAATTTTCACCACCCCCCACGGACTAGGAAGCTTTACACATTGATGATAGGTAGATGGGACTGCCTTCATGTCATGTATCCATGGCCTGCCAAGGATAACATTACAATAAGATAAGCAATCTATAACACAAAATTTTTTATAAGAATGGAGTCCTTCAATGTAGATGGGGAGTTTGATGTCCCCCAATGTATTTTTGGTTTCCCCGCTAAATCCCACAAGTACTGAGGATCTTGGGACGATGTCTGATTCAGGGATGTTCATTTTCTTGAGGACATCAAGCTGGATGATTTTTACTGAGTTTCCTCCATCTATCAGGATCTTGTGAACAAAATGGTTAGAAATAAATAGAGTAATAACAAGACCAACATGATGAGGATCCTGAACATCAAGACGATCATCCTCATCAAAAGTTATAAATTTATCCTTGGTGACAGTGGAGGTCCGGATGGGTCTGTCTCCATTATCCATCTTGGTCTCCTTGGCATGTCTTTTGGCTGCTGAAAAGGAAGTACCACAAATGTCTGATCCACCGGATATGAAGTTTATAACTTGTGCATCTGCTGGAGGAGCAGGAGCCTTTTCCGGGATCCTTTCAGGATCCTGGATCCTTGACTTCTTTCGTCCCAAAAGCTCCTTCAAGTGCCCCTTACTTAACAAGTAACCAATTTCCTTTCTAAGTGCAATACACTCTTCAGTGAGATGTCCGAAATCCTCGTGATATGCACACGATTTGGATTTGTCTTTTGTAGCGGCTGGTTTATCACTTTTTCTTGGCCACCTAGCTTTCTCACCTAGATTCTGCGTTGCAAGAATTAGTTCATTGTTATCAACAGAAAAACAGTATTCAGAAATTGGAGGATAATCCTCATCATCCTCTTCTTGTTCTACTGTATGCACGTTCTGGTTGTCAGATTTGTTGTAGGACTTGTATTTGTTATTCTTAAAGTAGGATCCTTGCTTTTCCTGTTTTGAGGATCCTGTCAATCTCTCCTGGATCCTTTTATCATCCTCTAATCGGATGAATCTAAGGGTCCTGGTTCTTACTTCATCAAGATTCCTGCATGGGGTCATAACAAGATCATCATAGAACACTGAATCCCTAAGCAAACCCATTTTAAAGGCTTCCACAGCCGTAGCTATATCCAGGTTAGGGATATCTAAGGATTCTTTACTAAACTTAGTGATGTAATCTCTAAGTGATTCATTTTGACCTTGTGTTACCCTATAAAGATCACTAGTTAAACGTTCAAATTTTCTACTACAAGAGAATTGACTATTAAATAGATTAACTAGATTAGCAAATGAAGTAATAGAGTAAGGGGAAGACTTAGCAGCCATTTAAGAGCAGATCCTGTAAGTGTGGATCCAAAACCCTTGCATAGACATGCTTCTTTTAACCTCTCTGGGATGGGGTTGATTTCCATCCTCTCCCTGTACTGAGCTACATGTTCCTCTGGGTCCGTTGAACCATCATATAGCTTCATAGTTGGTATCTGGAACCTTTTGGGTATCTCAGCATCACAAATAGGTGGTGCAAAATGAGATATTCTATGGCTACCATCTGCAATTTCAGGAATGGGTTTAACCACTCCTGGTACGCTGGATATCATATCCTTAAGCTTCTGTAACTCCCTAACCATAGCCTGATTGATACTTGTATCCTGCATAGAGCCATGGTTAGCGTTATATGAATTATTGTTTTGGTCAAAAATCAAGCGATGATAACGCAACCAAACTTTCTGTTGTGAGGTATGATGCTTGAATTGATGATCTCCGGCATAAAAAACCTCGGGTGATGGAAACTACCGATCACCAACTCAAATTAAATAAGAAATGTGTTACAACTTCGGATGATAGCGAGCTAATTACAAGGATCACTATAGTGTAACGTGCAAAAGTGTATGAAAAGTGTATGAAATTGCTAAGCGAATTGCCGAGAGCTGGTGAGAGCAGTTGCTAGAGTGTGTGTGTAGACAAAAATAGACAAGTGTTTCTATTTAGCTCGCTATCCCGTTTAAAAATAGAAAATATCTAAGCTAACAAACATTCCGCATTTGGTGCAAGTCCTCCACGACTCCCACAACGTCCATTTTAGCCATGCACGTGCGGAATAAATATGGAATATTCTCCAGGAATATCTCCAAGACCAAGTCCAAGCTCGTACTCCTGCAAAACAACATCATATTCAAAGTAGACAATCGTTAGCATAAGGCTTAGGATTTGATGGCAGTCCTTGGTTCATATCTTATGTCATATGCACTAAGCTTCACTGCCCACTTAGCCATCCTTCCTGACATTTCAGGTTTCCTGAGAACATTCTTAATTGGAAAATTAGTCTTAACAATAATGACATGAGTCTCAAAATAATGTCTTAATTTAGTAGATGCCATAATTAATGCAAGGATTAGTTTTTCTAAGTGTGAATACCTAGATTCAGCATCAAGTAAACTCTTACTTACATAATAAACAGGATGTTGTGTACCTTGGTGATCCTTAACAAGGACCGCACTTACTGCCTTTGAGGATACTGCTAAGTATAAGGATAATATATCCCCTTTTTTCTGGTTTCATCAAGGCAGGGGCTGAGGATAGGTAATCCTTGAGCTTTGAGGGCACTTTCATGCTTCTCAGTCCATTCAAATTTCTTGTTCTTCATCAGGATGTCATAGAATTCCTTGCACTTTTCTGAGGATTTGGATATAAATATGTTCAAGGCTGCGATCCTGCCTGTCAATCTTTGCACATCCTTAGCATTGGCAGGAGATTTGATATTCATAATAGCCTTGATTTGCTCTGGACTTGCTTCAATGCCCCTCTTTGTCACCATATAGCCTAAGAATTTACATGCCTTAACACCAAAATGACACTTGGAAGGATTTAGTTTCATATTAAATTTATCAAGGATATTGAATGCTTCCTCCAAGTCTTTAAGGTGATCCTCAACTTTTTTGGACTTAACCACCATGTCATCAACATAAACTTCCATAGTGTGTCCAATTTGTTCCTTGAACATCATATTGACTAGCCTTTGATAAGTAGCACCTGCATTCCTTAGTCCAAATGGCATAGCAATATAACAATATATACCAGTTGGGGTCATAAAGGCTGTATCCTCTTGATCAGATGGTTCCATCTAAATTTGTTGAAATCCAGATGAAGCATCCATAAAATTCAACAACTCATGACCCGCGGTAGCATCCACCATGGAGTCAATGTGGGGTAATGGGAAAGGATCCTTGGGACATGCCTTGTTTAAATCAGTAAAATCGACACATAACCTCCACTTTCCATTTTTCTTTTAAACAACAACCACATTGGCTAACCATCTTGGATACTTAACCTCTCTTATCATACTTGCCCGAAGTAGTTTATCTACCTCTTCCTGGATAATAGCATTCCTTTCAGGTGCAAACTTCCTCCTCTTTTGATGAATCGGCTTGAATGATCTGTCAATGCCAAGTTTATGAGTAATTATATCTTTAGATATACCTGTCATATCCTCATGTTTCCAGGCAAAGGTAGTTTTCCTTCTTTTAAGGAAGGATACTAGCTCCTGTTCAATGTCGCTAAGGATCCCTGATCCTATGAAGATCTTGGATTCAGGATCATCAGGATCCAAGAGGATTTCTTTCAAATCCTGTTCTCTCGCCTCCAAGACATCTCTTGAAGGATACTTTAATTGCTATTGCTCCCTTGGTCTTGAGGCTGGCTTCATTGATGATGTATAACAATTCTTAGCCTCTTGTTGATCACTCTCAATTTTCACCACTCCCCATGGACTCGGAAGCTTTACACACTGATGATAGGTGGATGGGACTGCCTTCATATCATGTATCCATGGCCTGCCAAGGATAACATTGCAACAAGATAAGCAATCTATAACACAAAATTTTTGATAAGAATGCAACCCTTCAATATAGATTGGGAGTTTGATGTCCCCCAATGTATTCTTAGTTTATCCACTGAATCCCACAAGTACTGAGGATCTTGGGACAATATCAGACTCCGGGATATTCATCTTCTTGAGGACATCAAGCTGGATGATGTTCACAGAGCTTCCTCCATCTATAAGGATCCTGCGAACAAAGTGGTTAGAAATAAACAATGTAATCACAAGACCATCATGATGAGGATCCTGGACATCAACACGATCATCCTCATCAAAGGTTATGACTTTATCCTGGGTGACAACGGAGGTCCGGACGGGTCTGTCTCCATTATCCATCTTGGTTTCCTTAGCATGTCTTTTTGCTGCTGAAAAGGAGGTACCATAAATGTCTGATCCACCGGATATGAAGTTTATAACTTGTGCATCTGCTGGAGGGGCAGGAGCTCTTTCCGGGATCCTTTCAGGATCCTGGATCCTTGACTTCTTTCGTCCCAAAAGTTCCTTCAAATGCCCCTTGCTCAACAAGTAACCAATTTCCTTTCTCAATGCAATACACTCTTCAGTGAGATGCCCGAAATCCTCATGATATGCACACCATTTGGACTTGTCCTTTGTAAGGATTAGTTCTTTCTCGCCTAGATTCTGCATTGCAAGGATTAGTTCATTGTTATCAACAGAAAAACAGTATTCAGAAATAGGAGGATAATCCTCATCATCCTCTTCTTGTTCCACTGCATGCACATTGTGGTTATCAGATCTGTTGTAGGACTTTGATTTGTTGTTCCTGAAGTAGGATCCTTGTTTATCCTGTTTTGAGGATCCTGTCAACCTATCCTGGATCCTTTTGTCATCCTCTAGGCGGATGAACCTAAGGGCCCTGGTTCTTACTTCATCAAGATTCCTGCAAGGTGTCATAACAAGATCATCATAGAATAATGAATCCCTAAGCAATCCCATTTTAAAGGCTTCTACAGCCGTAGCAATATCCAAATTAGGAATATCTAAGGATTCTTTACTAAACTTAGTGATATAGTCTCTAAGTGATTCATTTTGACCTTGTGTTACCCTATATAGATCACTAGTTAATCGTTCAAATTTTTTACTACAAGAGAATTGACTATTAAACAAATTAACTAGATTAGCAAATGAAGTAATAGAGTAAGGGGGAAGACTTAGCAGCCATTTTAGAGCAGATCCTGTAAGTGTGGATCCAAATCCCTTGCATAGACATGCTTCTTTTAACCTTTCAGGAATTGGATTGATCTTCATCCTCTCCCTGTATTGAGCTACATGCTCCTCTGGATCCGTCGAACCATCATACAGCTTCATAGATGGTATCTGGAACCTTTTAGGTATCTCAGCATCACATAAGGGTGGTGCAAAACGAGATATCCTATGGCTACCATCTGCAATTTCAGGAATGGGTTTAACCACTCCTGGTACACTGGATATCATATCCTTAAGCTTCTGTAGCTCCCTAGCCATAGCCTGATTGATACCTGTATCCTGCATTAAGCCATGGTTAGTGTTATATGAATTATTAAAAGTGTTACCTCCCACAGGATTCGTGTTTGGAATTGCAGATGTGAATCCATATTGACGAGACTCTGGCATGATTGAAGGACTAGAGGAAGCAATGGTCTGCATTGGTATGAAGTCTCCTTGATGAACGTCCGAGCTCTGAGGCTGCATACTTCTCAAGAATCCTTGATCCTGAAAGACGTTGGATCCTTGAGGCTGAGAGCATCCTTGAACCTGAAAGGATCCTGGGACAATAGATAATCCTTGGACCTGGGAGGATCCTTGGACCTGGGAGGATCCTTGGACCTGGGAGGATCCTTGGACCTGGGAGGATCCTTGGATCTGGGAGGATCCTTAGACCTGGGAGGATCCTTGGACCTGGGAGGATCCTTAGATCTGGTAGGATCCTTGGACCTGGGAGGATCCTTGGATCTGGGAGGATCCTTGGACCTGGGAGGATCCTTGGATCTAGGAGGATCCTTGGACCTGGGAGGATCCTTGGACCGTGTGCATTCCCAAATATCCTCCTGAGCTGAAGGATCCTTGATGCTGAATAGAGGATCCCGATGGCTGAAAATAGGATCCCTGAGGCTGGAAGGGAGAGCCAAGTGTCTGACTCATAGTTGCTGTTCCATAGCGCCTTCCTGGTAATTCACCCAAGTATTGCACGTCCGGAGCTGCTGAGTGCTGGGAAGTTATGACTGGAGTGTCGAAGTCCAGCGACCTTGGCATTAGAGGAGAGTGATCCTCCACTGATTTCTTCTGTTTCTTGATCTCAGCGATCTCCTGGAGGATCCTTTCGTTGGTTTTATCCTGCTCTTGTGCGTGATTCCTCAGCTGCAAAATCAGAGCGTAAAGATCATTAGTAGTAGGATTAGTGGAAACAGAAGAAGTTGGTGTTTTTGTGAAAATGGGGGTTTGTTTCTTCGCAGCATTCTTCTGGGATCCAGAAGGTGGTGGAGGCAAAGGAGGAACGCCTTGTGAAGAACTGAGTGACGGCATTAAGTTTGAAGTGTTCTTCGCTGAAGAAGCCATCTGCCTGGTTGTTACGAACCGAAATGACCACAAAGGTATGAATCTTCTTGGGAATGAAGCACCAATTTGCCCACGGTGGGCGCCAAACTGTTTTGGTCAAAAATCAAGCGATGATAATGCAACCAAACTTTCTGTTGTGAGGTATGATGCTTGAATTGATGAACAATACTAAGGATCACTCTGAAATGTAATGAACAAGTGACACAAAGATTTATGCGAGGAAAAAGCCCTTGATCAATGAATGATCTCCGGCATAAAAAACCTCGGGTGATGGAAACTACCGATCACCAACTCAAATTAAATAAGAAATGTGTTACAACTTCGGATGATAGCGAGCTAATTACAAGGATCACTATAGTGTAACGTGCAAAAAGTGTATGAAATTGCTAAGCGAATTGCCGAGAGCTGGTGAGAGCAGTTGCTAGAGTGTGTGTGTAGCCAAAAATAGACAAGTGTTTCTATTTAGCTCGCTATCCCATTTAAAAATAGAAAATATCTAAGCTAACAAACATTCCGCATTTGGTGCAAGTCCTCCACGACTCCCACAACGTCCATTTTAGCCATGCACGTGCGGAATAAATATGGAATATTCTCCAGGAATATCGCCAAGACCAAGTCCAAGCTCGTACTCCTGCAAAACAACATCATATTCAAAGTAGACAATCGTTAGCATAAGGATCCTTAAGATGATCCATGATCCTGATCCTGCAACACTTCTGAGGATCACCAATTCTAACAGTAATTGAGGATCACTGATCATTGAAAATCCTCCCCTAACAATTGCCCCTAAAATATAAGGAGTAAATTGTAAATAATCGAGTTATATTTTTGTTCTTATCCGTAACAAATCAACGGATAACTAGCCGTTGGAGTCGGACTAGCCGTTACGAGCATGACGCCATTGAGGTGACCATCCTGCAAAACCATCATTATAAATTGAAGTTATGGATAGGGATCAATTCGCATTTAAATTCAAGAGAAACTCCCTTTAAATCCACATTCGAAGATCAAGCAGGAAAGAAATATACTGCTTCACTACCCTCATGACCAAAGATGATTCTAAGATCCTCCCCGGCTAAGGATCACACAAAAGACAGTCCTCTTAAGAGCCAGGGGATCATCAAAGATTCAGCGAAAGAAATATACTGCTTCACTGATCCACAAATAGACAGGATCCGACATTGCTTTCCGGCGAACACCGATTTCAAACCATTCGATCCCACCGTTTTAAGTGATTATATATCTGAAACCTGGGTAGCTTTCCCGGTCACACCATTCACAATTGGGTACTCATATCCTTTCCCTGAATTCACCCAGTCTTTCTTCTCTCTCACCGGCATCTCCTACATTCAAGCGATGCCAATGATCTGGAGAGTCTTATATACCCTTGAAAGGATCATTGAACATGAAGGAATTGATCTGGGAATGTCGGAGTTTGCAGAGATGTATGACCTTGTTAGCCATGGATCCCACCGATATCTACTCAAACACAAACCTGGTGAAGAACACCCCATCTTCAAAGCCACTAAGAATGACACCAATTGGAAACGGCGATTCTTCTTTGTCAGAAGGGATTCTATCCCTGATGGAAAGGATCTACCAAGGAAGTGGAGCACCCATGGTAGGATAGAGGATCCTGAGAAGGATCACCAGATGACCTTGTTTATGTTTAAGGATCACTAACGTCCTTTTGTTTCTATCTTGCAGCTATTACTGTCGCACACCTCATCATAACACCTACAACAAAGGAAAGGCTTGCCGCTTTCCGGAGACTTGATCCTGCAAGAAGATCATTTAAAACAAACACCCAGGATTCTCAGGAAGTATCGTCAGGTTCTGTCACTATGTCGAGTAAGTATCCTGTCTTTTGTTTAGTTAAATATTTAAATAAATAGTTAAATAGAAATAGGATAAGGATACTTATCTGTTTTGGGTGTGTAGGCGCTGGAAGACTTTCAAAATCTGCCTCCAAATTCAGTGTCACTGATCTTGACACTGTCCGATCCTCAAAGAAAAAGTCTGCTGCTAGCCCCTCCGTCACTTTCCCAAAGGCAACCACTTCAAAAGGAAGAGGTGGAAAGAAAAGGAAGACCTCTGAAGCTGACAACCTAGAGGGCTTGCCTCTGATCCGCCATCAGTTCCTCGAGTACTTTGCAGATGTAAGGATCACTGACTTAGCTTAGTTATCCTATCCACTTGAGGATCATGTGATCCTAACTTTACATTGTCTTCCTTGCAGAAATTTACCGAAATCGAGGACTATGTTGGGAATGTCGAAGAGCTTGAGGAGAAATACTCTGACCTCCAAAAAGTGGCGGTGCTCAAGGATCACAAGATTGCTTCCCTTGAAAAGGATCTCAATGATGCCAAAACTCAGATAGTTGCAGCCCAGATCAATGCTGACTATGAGAAGCACGAGATCACGGAGGATGCTAAAGTCTCCGCTGCCATTGCCATGTACAAGACCAAGCTGCAGATAGCCCAAGAAGCTCAGGATCCTGCCTTCGACAGGAGCAACTGGGACACGGAGGGTTGGAAGGCTAGGCTGGCTGAGTTGGAGGATGAAGATGAGGTTGATGAGGTTCTGGCAATCGATGCTAGTGGCAGTGGCAAGGATCAGGTGAAGGATGCTGGAGCTGGAGGAGATGATGCAGCGAAGGTGTAAGCTGCATGGATGGGTGATGAAGGACATTTCTAGACGTAGCCAGAGCCCATTTTTTTAGAATTTGGTAGTTTATTTTGGTTATGGTGTTTTTGTTGAACAATGATGGGTTGTATCTTGAACAATAGTAATTAGGGCTAAGGATCATGGATCCTTCAAACAATAGGTAGGATAATGGGTGGTGGATGGATCCTCTGTTTGGGGGATGAAGCCACTCGATATCCTTCCGTCTTTAATTTCCTGCACCTGTTAGACCTATGAACAATGGACACCCTTTGCCAACCCATGTGGACGGGTGATGTGCACAAAGTGGTTTAACAAAAACAACTAAAATTAACCCTAATTTAGACACTCTAAGCTTTAAATTTATAAACTAAGACTCGATCTAAACCCTAAACCACACAACCGGCAAGTGTACCGATCAATGTAGTAAAGCTAAAGCAAGTCCGAGTATCGAACCCACGAGACTCTAAGGATTACGCTAAGACTCTATAAAGACTAAGACTGACACGACTCAAACTATTTGTTTATTGATTGGGGGGGTTTCTAAAAATCCTAACAATGCAAATAACGAATAACTAGATTAGCTAAATGAGTAACACGAACTCTAACGAAGACTTTGACCAGTGATGAATGAAGACTACCTAGGCTAGACGCAAGCTAAACTCAGAATGGATCTCTATTCGCTGATTTTGTGGTGTAGAACCGGGATCTTTGGATACTAAACCTATTAAGACACCACTAAGCCCCTCAAACACTCTCAAAGCGATTCTTGTGGCACTACCTAGGCTGTTACGCTCACCGGTTTTCTAGATTTCCTCTCAGTCCTCTAGTTTCTTGAAAGTGCCTATATAAGACGCTCTACCTCTCAGCGCGAACGTCTAAAGCAACTACGGGTTTTTAATCTTGGCTTAATAGACAATGGAATGTTAAGTCCTTATAACCAAACCGAGACCTATTAATAACCTTGAGCCTCTCAGCGACAAGCTTAGCAGCACACTTGATTTTATTAAATTACCGAATATTACTTCTAAGGTTACTTACGCGTTTTTTACCGTAAAGGATTAATGATCTATTACGTGATATAGACAGTCACCTAAATCAAGAACCCTAGCACAACCCTATTATGTGATAAAGACCGTCACCAAGGATCATACGAAGCAATAAACAATAATAAAATAATCGTCAAGCACACATACGCACCAAGTTAAAATCCCGAAGCTTTTACAGTACAAGAAAAATCCACAACCAAGCCAAAAATCGATTAAATAACCAAACTTTATTTAACTATTGTCATTAGCCTAGGTAGTTTAAGGTTTTTAGCCGGAAAACATGATCAAACACATAATATCAATCAATAACAAGTCTGAATTCATTGTGTAACAAAGTTTAAACAAACGAAAACGAAGGAATAAGGATGATAAAACCCGAATCTTCACTCCCGAATGCTCCAAGATGTTACCCGAATGATTCCACGTCTCCAAGATGCTCCAAACCTTCAATCAGACGTTAATGGTGGCAAAGAACTCCTCAAAATCGTATCCCTTTCGTCTGTTGATGATTATGATGTTAAATAACCCAAAAACCCTACAAACCGTTGCTGTTTCAAAGTCGGTTTCGCGTAAACAGCTTCCACGCGGCCCGCTTAAGAGGTGAACATAAGTTCACGCGGCCTGCGCGCGTATCACAATTCTTGAAATCTTGTTTTAAGTTGAAATGGCCCGCCTGAGAATGTGTTATAAGCTCAAGCGGCCCACCTGAGACCTTCAGAATGATTTTTCGCTTTGTTTCCTTCTCCCGAGCTCTCGATTCTCATTCCAGCCTTTCGCCTTTCCAGAATGTAACTCGTTTCAGCTCCTTTTGGCTGCAAAGACCTGGAAAACACAATATATCCAAAGTATATACATTCTAAGCTAAACATGGACAAAAACGACTATCTAACGACTAAAACCTGACGCGAATAAAGATGTATTTTACAATACATCAAATATCCCCACACTTAACCTTTTTTCGTTCTCGAAAAAGAATTATGCAAACGGAATCATAGTCGGAATAGTCATTCGGGACAAAAGCTTAAATTACTTATTTAGAATCGAAACTCATGTTAGCCGCGATTGCAAGTATACTGATCCTCTTAAACCCAACCCGGTTCCAAGCCCTTATCATGCAATTAAGTTCAAGTTCGGTCAATCTACCTAGGGTCTCACGCTAAGAATTGCAACACCTAATCCCCCCTCAAGCTTATAGGACAAAAGGAACAACCACTGGGTTATTTCCTAACCGTTTTATACCAAGATAAAGAGAGTTTAAAATCAAATCTATTTTTTTTTTCTTTTTCCATTTTTTTTCATTTTTTTTTCTTTGCTTCTTTTTTTTTTTCTCTCGTGAGTCTAGACGATGCTTTCCCTAACCAAGAGGTATTCCGGCTGTAGACTCGCTATCCCCAACCACAAATTACTTAGGTTTCGGTACTTTTATTCGGCAATTCGATTTCACACATCCCAGAGGCATTCCGGCTGTAGAGTCGCTATCCCCAACTCGGATTACATAGACCTGTGTAACTTTCATTTAGTTTCTAGCTCACTTATTTTTTCTATTTTTTTTTCAACGAGATAATGACCAAAAACTCTAACAATCTTAGCTTATAACGGCATCCCTTATACTATTTTTGGCGGTTTCAATTTCCCCACTCTCCCTAGATGAGAACCCACTAGTAGACCGACAATTAGGTATATTTAAGATCAAAGGAACCTAGAACCGAATCAGGCCTCTACCCGCACATCCCAAACTAGACACAAGCTCAATTATATTATCTCATATTATTATTATTTGAACCCGAAAAAAATCCAACTTTTCTATCATTTTCCGTTTTTATTTTGCAAACTTCTCGTTTCAAAAGACATTTTCTAATTTTTTTTTTCAATTTTTTTTGGATTTTTGAATTTTTTTTAATTTATTTTTTATTTTTCAGTTTCTTGAACCAAACGACACACTAACTAGATACTAAACGATAGTTTCCCATCCCCACACTTAAATTCTACATTGCCCTCAATGTAAGATGGAAACCGACTCAAAAGACTAAAAATAAATAAGAAATAAAAGACCAAGGGCAAATCGGAAAGGACTTAGCTGGTTTAATTCGCGCGTAAGCTTCAAAACTTTCGTCCAATCCAGCTCGATCGTATAGCATTTCGTTCGCGATCGGCTTTGACACTAACTAGTACGCTTGATAAATGCCTGAAATTGAAATGCAGCTCCAAAATCACCCGAATGGAGATTGGGTACGGGTGGCACATATTCAAACCTGCATAAACAAAAACAAGCAAACACCAAAGCAATACCGACTCGAAACAAACGACTGACTCAAAAACTACTAAATTAGACTCATAGTACACATAACAAAAGCATAATGCAGGCACATACCTCGTGTTCGACGACTCGAACCAGCGACGGTGGTGGTATGGTGAAGACTAATAGTGGTGGTGATGATGGAAATTATGGTGTAATGGACGGATGAATATGGCGGTGGGTTGTATTAAAAAGTGAAACCAAATTTGGGCCACAACCTGATGTTCATCAACATACATGACTCACGCGGCCCGCGTAATGTTTAGGGTAAGTTGAGGCGGGCCGCGAGGACAGTAAATAGCAAAAAAATTCATGACAGCAGCAGTAGATGTGTTTTAATTGATTTTTATTAATTCCCAAAATGCCCCTGCACCTATTTTTGTCGTTTTGAACAGTAAACGTACCTGGGAACCGTTCGTCTGCTAAGTTCGGCCTTCGTGAAGGAGCGTGTACCTGCAAAAACTTTTACGACACACGGAAGACGCAAAAATACGAAACGACGCAAACGACACTAACAACCTAACTAACGACACGACACGAACTACGACACAAAATACAAACTCTACAAGTGGGTCACAACTGTTCACGCACTCACGGAGGATCATACAAGCGCAACTCACCTCCATACCAACTCTTACGGGCTGTAGCACTACCATTCCTAACAGTGCCCGCATCTCTCCTAACTCTCTCATACTCCCTCGACTCGTCATCGGGCGGTTTGAATGTATATGTTTCATATTTATGCCTATCCCCACACTGAGCCTTACTCAGTGTCGCTAACTTAGATTCATTCCTCAACAATCTAACTTCCAACTCCTCTACTCTCCTATCAGGTGGATCCCCACACTTGGATTTTAACACTTTCTCTAGACTCGGCTGACTCACCACCTTTTTCTCATCACTCTCATTCTTCTCACTCTCCCCCAATGATGCTATCGCCTCGACTCTCTCACTTGGCCCTCTCGCATTATTCACCTTGAAAACTACTGACTCGTCGCCCGCTCTAAGTGTGATTGTACCTAAGAAGACATCTATAAGCGCTTTAGCAGTGTTCAAAAACGGGCGCCCTAAAATCAACGGCACTTTATCATCGGCCTCCATATCTAGCACTACAAAATCAGCCGGGAAGACAAACTTATCCTCTTTCACTAACAAATTCTCTACAATCCCCCTAGGATACTTAACTGTCTTATCGGCTAACGAGAGGGTCATACGAGTTGGCTTCAAATCACCAAGGCGTAGTTTTTCGTAAAATGAATATGGCATCAAATTAATACTAGCACCAAGGTCTGCCAACGCGTGGTTTTTAACATCACCACCAAACAAACATGGAATCGTGAAAATGCCTGGATCATTAAGTTTCTCAGGAAGTTTATTCAAAATCACTGCGGAACACTCTCCATTCAATGGAGTACTAGAACACTCACCTACCATATCCTTACGCTTGAGAAAATCCTTAAGGAACTTGGCGTATTTTGGCATGGATCTCAGGGCCTCTATGAACGGAAGATTCACCTTCAGCTGGGTGAACATCTCAAGAAATTTCTCGTATTCCCTAGCATATAGCTGTTGCCTAGCACGGGCGGGAAACGGAAGGCGAGAAATAGCAATCACTGGTAATTGCCGAACCTTCGTCGGCTGCTTCTCCACTTTCTTCTCTACTGGCGTCTCCTCGGCGTGTGCCGTACTTGCTGGGTCTAGCCTCATGTACACCTTACCTGGAGCCTCCATCTCAATCACCTCATCTACCTCATCATCTTCTTCTTCCTCAACTCTCTCTCTCACAAACTCTCCCAAACTCTTTCCACTGCGGGTCGTAATAGCTTTCACAGAATGATTAACTGGGTGAGTGGTACCTGAAAACTGACCAGAAGGGTATTCTCTCAACTGTCTAGATATATCCCCTATTGTTCTCTTAAGATCTAAAAGAGTGGACTCTTGATTTTTAAGCTGGAGATCGTGACTCTTATTAATTTGATCTTGAGTTTGAATAAATTCAGTTAGGGATTTCTGGGTCGCATGACTTTGTGTCATCATCTGAACGTTTTGTGTCATCATCTGAGCGAACATCTCTTCTAACTTACTCAAACTACCCTCTGAAACCTTTCCACTACCTTGACCCTCTTGATTCGACCCCCCACTAGCAAACTGACCTCCTGAACCACTATACTGACCACTCTGACCCGAACCACTACTCGTGTAAAGACCCGGCCCCCTATTTTGATACTGACCAGATGGGAAACCAGGAGGATTGCCAGAAGAACGAAAACTACTATCATTGCCACTACCGCGCCAGTTGGAGTTGTAATTGGAATTAGAATTGAACAGATTCATGGGACCCCTAGACTGACCGGCTATGTACTCTACCTGCTCTAACGTAAGTGTGGGACAATCGAGTGTGTCGTGAACTCCCCTACAAACCTCACACCTATCAACTTTCTTCTTAATCTCATTCAACTCTTGCCTAATCTCTTTCCTCATCTCCTGCCTCAAACTCTCGACTACAGCAGCTACCGATGGATCCAAGCTAACTTGGTTTACCCCTCGACCGGCCGATGTGGTAGGAACAGGAATGGAAGTCCTGCTGATAGTGCTGTAATCCATATCAGAGTGTGCGAAGCTCTCGAACAAATCATTACACTCATTCACCGTCTTCTTTCCCATAAGTTGCCCTCCTGCTGAAGTATCAAAACGAGCTCTAATCTCAGGAGTAAGACCATTGTAGAATTTTTCAACTAACGCCCAATCAGACAAACCGTGCTGCGAACAACGAGATAGAAGCGTCTGAAAAGCTCCCATGCTAAGTGATATGGCTCATCAGGCTCCACACGGAAGGAGTGAATCTGATCACGAAGGCGAGATGCCTTGGCTGGGGGAAAGTACTTGGCTAAAAAAGCATCACGAAGACCAGCCCAAGTAGTGAAAGTGCCTGCGGACTGAGAATCGAACCAGACGGCTGCGCGTCCAGCGAGAGAGAATGGGAAGACCTGTAGGTACCTGGCATCTAGATTGACACCCTCTATGGAGTAGGTGCCACAAAGACGAGTGATGCGATTTATATGAGCGGGAGCATCCTCGTCGTCACGACCGTGGAACTGGCACGAATTTGTGATGGCGGTCATGATGTACGAAGGAATCTGCCAAGATCTATCATTTGCGATGTTCGGAAGGGTGATGGGTGAAGTAGCGCCGGTGAAACCGGTGGTAGCCTGTTGGTAAACGGTGCGGTTCTCCATTTGAACTACGGGTGGAGGACTAGGTGTACAAGAACGGGAGGGTGGTGGGGAAACGTGTGGTGATTACTTCGGTGTGAAATCGAAAGCGGGGGTGGACTGCAAAAACGAAGAAGAACTAGAAGAACTTACTTCGGATGCAGAAGACGAGGAGGAAAACTTGATCGTAAGCGGATTCGGCGGAGGTCCCTGCGAACGCGTATGGGGCATCAACTGAAAAACCAAATGCGAACAAGTGAGAAGACTCTATCAACGACTCACTAATCTAGAAAAGACACTAAAGCAAATATTTTTTTTATTTTTTTATGATTTTTAGACTCCTACGACTCAACGAACACAAATAGCACGTAATATGTCAACTAAGTCCAAACAAAGTAATCAACGCAATCGCCAAAGAATCCCCGGCAACGGCGCCAAAAACTTGATGTGCACAAAGTGGTTTAACAAAAACAACTAAAATTAACCCTAATTTAGACACTCTAAGCTTTAAATTTATAAACTAAGACTCGATCTAAACCCTAAACCACACAACCGGCAAGTGTACCGATCAATGTAGTAAAGCTAAAGCAAGTCCGAGTATCGAACCCACGAGACTCTAAGGATTACGCTAAGACTCTATAAAGACTAAGACTGACACGACTCAAACTATTTGTTTATTGATTGGGGGGGTTTCTAAAAATCCTAACAATGCAAATAACGAATAACTAGATTAGCTAAATGACTAACACGAACTCTAACGAAGACTTTGACCAGTGATGAATGAAGACTACCTAGGCTAGACGCAAGCTAAACTCAGAATGGATCTCTATTCGATGATTTTGTGGTGTAGAACCTGGATCTTTGGATACTAAACCTATTAAGACACCACTAAGCCCCTCAAACACTCTCAAGGCGATTCTTGTGGCACTACCTAGGCTGTTACGCTCACCGGTTTTCTAGATTTCCTCTCAGTCCTCTAGTTTCTTGAAAGTGCCTATATAAGACGCTCTACCTCTCAGCGCGAACGTCTAAAGCAACTACGGGTTTTTAATCTTGGCTTAATAGACAATGGAATGTTAAGTCCTTATAACCAAACCGAGACCTATTAATAACCTTGAGCCTCTCAGCGACAAGCTTAGCAGCACACTTGATTTTATTAAATTACCGAATATTACTTCTAAGGTTACTTACGCGGTTTTTACCCTAAAGGATTAATGATCTATTACGTGATATAGACAGTCACCTAAATCAAGAACCCTAGCACAACCCTATTATGTGATAAAGACCGTCACCAAGGATCATACGAAGCAATAAACATTAATAAAATAATCGTCAAGCACACATACGCACCAAGTTAAAATCCCAAAGCTTTTACAGTACAAGAAAAATCCACAACCACGCCAAAAATCGAATAAATAACCAAACTTTATTTAACTATTGTCATTAGCCTAGGTAGTTTAAGGTTTTTAGCCGGAAAACATGATCAAACACATAATATCAATCAATAACAAGTCTGAATTCATTGTGTAACAAAGTTTAAACAAACGAAAACGAAGGAATAAGGATGATAAAACCCGAATCTTCACTCCCGAATGCTCCAAGATGTTACCCGAATGATTCCACGTCTCCAAGATGCTCCAAACCTTCAATCAGACGTTAATGGTGGCAAAGAACTCCTCAAAATCGTATCCCTTTCGTCTGTTGATGATTATGATGTTAAATAACCCAAAAACCCTACAAACCGTTGCTGTTTCAAAGTCGGTTTCGCGTAAACAGCTTCCACGCGGCCCGCTTAAGAGGTGAACATAAGTTCACGCAGCCCGCGCGCGTATCACAATTCTTGAAATCTTGTTTTAAGTTGAAACGGCCCGCCTGAGAATGTGTTATAAGCTCAAGCGGCCCACTTGAGACCTTCAGAATGATTTTTCGCTTTGTTTCCTTCTCCCGAGCTCTCGATTCTCATTCCAGCCTTTCGCCTTTCCAGAATGTAACTCGTTTCAGCTCCTTTTGGCTACAAAGACCTGGAAAACACAATATATCCAAAGTATATACATTCTAAGCTAAACACGGACAAAAACGACTATATAACGACTAAAACCTGACGCGAATAAAGATGTATTTTACAATACATCAACGGGCCACGTTTTGCTGGTAGAAAGTTGGGTTGGCAATTTTCACAACCTTAAAGGGTTTAATGTTTCGTGAATAAAATAACTTTAACTTTTTGGTTTATCCTGTGTTACTGTCCTTGTTAGTATTTTATTTTCCAACTGTTGTGATGTTCATTTCGTCCAAATTTATCAAGTAAATGAAAATTTTAATAAATATCCTCAAAAATTTTAGGATATGATCAAGGATCACATATCCTATAGTCGACAAGTTCTGAAAAGTAACATATTTTAAGGATCACAAGTTCAGTTGTCAAAGGATAAGGGTTACTCAAATGAAGAATGAATAAAATCAAAATAGTTAAGGATCATACCTGAGAATCCAAGTTAGGATCCTATCCTTTAACACTTATAATCAGGATAACACAAAAGACAAACCTTAGCAGAAAATAAGTATCAAGGATCCTTGGTCGTTTATCTCCAAAAACCTGAAATAGGATACAACTTGGGACTAAGCCAATATAAGATAAGAGTTAGTAACTGGGGACAAGCGCAACAAATCTGGGGACCAGCCCAATATACTGGGGACAAGCCTAAAGGATAACTGGGGACAAGCCCAAAGGATAACTGGGGACAAGCCCAAAGTATAACTAGGGACAAGCCCAAAAGATAACTGGGGATAAGCCCAAAGGATAACTGGGGACAAGCCCAAAGGATCGTGTGTAAACTGGAGTATGGCCCTCACTGGCAACTATCCAAACTTAGTGACATGAAAATGCCAAAACCTTAGCTAACGTGAAAACGTTAGAAACCTTAGGAACGGATGTATGGTACGTCTACCATTATACGTAGGATCCTGAATATAGCCAGTACAATGAAATTGTCAGCCCCTAAAGCGAGTACTGGTCCCATTGCCATGAACTATACCAGGATCATCGTGCGCTACTGGCGAAACTGGGGACAGGCCGAAACTGGGGACTAGCCCAAATAATTGGGGTCAAGCCCAAATAACTGGATACTTCTGTGGATATTCAATCCTTAGATAAGGATACCTGAACCTTCAAAACTCAGAATCAAGTGAAAGGAGGATAAAGGATGCAGGATCCTTATCCTTATATAAGAGAATAAAAGAATGAAATAGTTTGAGATTAGAATGTTACCGAGATGAGGATCATCTGTTCTGTAAGGATCCTTCAAGGATACTTGTCAGGTGAGGATCATGGATCCTTGTCACATGAAATATTTCTTCAAATGGACCGCATTCCAAGCTCTTGGTAGTAAATCACCTTCCATTGTTAGCAATCGATATGCCCCCTTTCCTGCTTCAGCTTCAATCAAATATGGGCCTTCCCATTTTGGTGCCAACTTTCCATCAGCAGGATTGGTGGTATTCTGAAATGCTTTCCTTAATACCATATCACAAACTTAGAATTTCCTGATCCTGACATTTTTGTTGTAGGCTCCAGCCATCCTTTGCTGATAACTAGCCATCCTTATCCTTGCCAAATCCCTGATTTCTTCTATAGTATCCAAGTCTTGAAGCAGGTTTTCAGCATTTTCTTCAGGATTACGTATGCTTGTTCTTGCAGTAGGAACCACCATCTCTGTTGAGATCACTGATTCTGCCCCAAATACCAAGAAAAATGGAGTTTGGCCAGTAGCATTCTTGGGAGTTGTCCTATCAGCCCAAAGCACATAAGGTAGTTCTTCTGCCCATTTTCCTTTCTTGGATCCAAGCTTCTTCTTCAAATTGTTGATGATGATCTTGTTGGATGATTCTGCCTGACCATTAGCTTGTGGGTGGACTGGTGTTGATGTTATCATCTTAATCCCCCAGCTGTCACAAAAGTTAGTAGTTCTATTCCCAATAAATTGGGATCCATTATCACAAACAATTTCAGAAGGGATACCAAATCTAGTAATAATGTTTCTTTTAATAAAGGATATAACTTCCTTTTCTCTGACATGAGCAAAGGCTTCATCCTCTATCCACTTGGAGAAGTAATCAGTCATAGCAAGCATGAATACTTTTCCACCAGGTGCCTTAGGAAGCTTACCAACTGTATCCATTCCCCATCTCATTAATGGCCAAGAAGAGGATATAGGATGCAAAAGCTTTGCTGGTTGGTGAAGGATATTACTATGTCTTTGACAAGGATCACACTTCTTGGCATACTCCACAACATCCTTCTTCATTGTGGGCCAATAGTATCCTGTTCTCAGGATCCTTGAGAATAACGCCCTGCCCCCAGTGTGGTTTCCACAATCTCCTTCATGGAAATCCTTTAGGACTTCTTGGATTTTAGGATCCTCAATGCATCTTAGATATGGTCCTGCAAGAGATCGTTTATACAACATATTATTCAATATTGTAAATTGAGATACCTTAATTTTGAAAGCCCTAGGGTTTTCTCCTGTAGGAATCTCTCCGTGTTGTATGTATCTCATGATTGGGAGGATCCATGATCCTGAATGAGATTGGGTATCATCACTAGGGATGATTGCAGAATCCTCTCCTATCTCCATAGCTACATGATCCTCGATAGCAGGGGTTAGGACATGGATAATAGGGATCTTGATATCCTTAGGGATCTTCAAAGATGATCCTAGATTGGCTAATGCATCAGCCTCTCATTCTCTTCCCTTGGAAACAAAAGAGAGTGCCAATTCTTTGACTATCTCTAAATATTTGATTAGCATTTCACCTTTAACAACATAGGATCCATTAAAGTGATTAGTGATCAGTAAAGAATCAACATGTACCTCAAGATACCTGATCCTCATATGCTTAGCAATTTGCAAACCAGCTATCAAGGCTTCATACTCAGCCTCATTGTTGGTAGTTTGAAATTTACAAGCTATGGAGTGGGGTATTATGTCCCCCTGTGGTGATTTTTGTAGTATTCCAAGCCCTGTTCCTTTTACATTAGAGGCTCCATCAGTGAAGAGTATCCAAGGATCCTTAGTTTCTTCAAGCTGTTGGACTTCTAACTCAGCCTCCTTTTGCAAGTCACTACTAAAATCTGCCACAAAGTCAGCTAAGGCTTGGGATTTGATGGCAGTCCTTGGTTCATATCTTATGTCATATGCACTAAGCTTCACTGCCCACTTAGCCATCCTTCCTGACATTTCAGGTTTCCTGAGAACATTCTTAATTGGAAAATTAGTCTTAACAATAATGACATGAGTCTCAAAATAATGTCTTAATTTAGTAGATGCCATAATTAATGCAAGGATTAGTTTTTCTAAGTGTGAATACCTGGATTCAGCATCAAGTAAACTCTTACTTACATAATAAACAGGATGTTGTGTACCTTGGTGATCCTTAACAAGGACCGCACTTACTGCCTTTGAGGATACTGCTAAGTATAAGGATAATATATCCCCTTTTTTCTGGTTTCATCAAGGCAGGGGCTGAGGATAGGTAATCCTTGAGCTTTGAGGGCACTTTCATGCTTCTCAGTCCATTCAAATTTCTTGTTCTTCATCAGGATGTCATAGAATTCCTTGCACTTTTCTGAGGATTTGGATATAAATCTGTTCAAGGCTGCGATCCTGCCTGTCAATCTTTGCACATCCTTAGCATTGGCAGGAGATTAGATATTCACAATAGCCTTGATTTGCTCTGGACTTGCTTCAATGCCCCTCTTTGTCACCATATAGCCTAAGAATTTACATGCCTTAACACCAAAATGACACTTGGAAGGATTTAGTTTCATATTAAATTTATCAAGGATATTGAATGCTTCCTCCAAGTCTTTAAGGTGATCCTCAACTTTTTTGGACTTAACCACCATGTCATCAACATAAACTTCTATAGTGTGTCCAATTTGTTCCTTGAACATCATATTGACTAGCCTTTGATAAGTAGCACCTGCATTCCTTAGTCCAAATGGCATAGCAATATAACAATATATACCAGTTGGGGTCATAAAGGCTGTATCCTCTTGATCAGATGGTTCCATCTAAATTTGTTGAAATCCAGATGGAGCATCCATAAAATTCAACAACTCATGACCCGCGGTAGCATCCACCATGGAGTCAATGTGGGGTAATGGGAAAGGATCCTTGGGACATGCCTTGTTTAAATCAGTAAAATCGACACATACCCTCCACTTTCCATTTTTCTTTTAAACAACAACCACATTGGCTAACCATCTTGGATACTTAACCTCTCTTATCATACTTGCCCTAAGTAGTTTATCTACCTCTTCCTGGATAATAGCATTCCTTTCAGGTGCAAACTTCCTCCTCTTTTGATGAATCGGCTTGAATGATCTGTCAATGCCAAGTTTATGAGTAATTATATCTTTAGATATACCTATCATATCCTCATGTTTCCAGGAAAAGGTAGTTTTCCTTCTTTTAAGGAAGGATACTAGCTCCTGTTCAATGTCGCTAAGGATCCCTGATCCTATGAAGATCTTGGATTCAGGATCATCAGGATCCAAGAGGATTTCTTTCAAATCCTGTTCTCTCGCCTCCAAGACATCTCTTGAAGGATACTTTAATTGCTATTGCTCCCTTGGTCTTGAGGCTGGCTTCATTGATGATGTATAACAATTCTTAGCCTCTTGTTGATCACTCTCAATTTTCACCACTCCCCATGGACTCGGAAGCTTTACACACTGATGATAGGTGGATGGGACTGCCTTCATATCATGTATCCATGGCCTGCCAAGGATAACATTGCAACAAGATAAGCAATCTATAACACAAAAATTTTGATAAGAATGCAACCCTTCAATATAGATTGGGATTCTTAGTTTATCCACTGAATCCCACAAGTACTGAGGATCTTGGGACAATATCAGACTCCGGGATATTCATCTTCTTGAGGACATCAAGCTGGATGATGTTCACAGAGCTTCCTCCATCTATAAGGATCCTGCGAACAAAGTGGTTAGAAATAAACAATGTAGTCACAAGACCATCATGATGAGGATCCTGGACATCAACACGATCATCCTCATCAAAGGTTATGACCTTATCCTGGGTGACAACGGAGGTCCGGACGGGTCTGTCTCCATTATCCATCTTGGTTTCCTTAGCATGTCTTTTTGCTGCTGAAAAGGAGGTACCATAAATGTCTGATCCACCGGATATGAAGTTTATAACTTGTGCACCTGCTGGAGGGGCAGGAGCTCTTTCCGGGATCCTTTCAGGATCCTGGATCCTTGACTTCTTTCGTCCCAAAAGTTCCTTCAAATGCCCCTTGCTCAACAAGTAACCAATTTCCTTTCTCAATGCAATACACTCTTCAGTGAGATGCTCGAAATCCTCATGATATGCACACCATTTGGACTTGTCCTTTGTAACGGCTGGTTTATCACTTTTTCTCGGTCACCTAGCTTTCTCGCCTAGATTCTGCATTGCAAGGATTAGTTCATTGTTATCAACAGAAAAACAGTATTCAGAAATAGGAGGATAATCCTCATCATCCTCTTCTTGTTCCACTACATGCACATTGTGGTTATCAGATCTGTTGTAGGACTTTGATTTGTTGTTCCTGAAGTAGGATCCTTGTTTATCCTGTTTTGAGGATCCTGTCAACCTATCCTGGATCCTTTTGTCATCCTCTAGGCGGATGAACCTAAGGGCCCTGGTTCTTACTTCATCAAGATTCCTGCAAGGTGTCATAACAAGATCATCATAGAATAATGAATCCCTAAGCAATCCCATTTTAAAGGCTTCTACAGCCGTAGCAATATCCAAATTAGGAATATCTAAGGATTCTTTACTAAACTTAGTGATATAGTCTCTAAGTGATTCATTTTGACCTTGTGTTACCCTATATTGATCACTAGTTAATCGTTCAAATTGTTTACTACAAGAGAATTAACTAGATTAGCAAATGAAGTAATAGAGTAAGGGGGAAGACTTAGCAGCCATTTAAGAGCAGATCCTGTAAGTGTGGATCCAAATCCCTTGCATAGACATGCTTCTTTTAACCTTTCAGGAATTGGATTGATCTCCATCCTCTCCCTGTATTGAGCTACATGCTCCTCTGGATCCGTCGAACCATCATACAGCTTCATAGATGGTATCTGGAACCTTTTAGGTATCTCAGCATCACATAAGGGTGGTGCAAAACGAGATATCCCATGGCTACCATCTGCAATTTCAGGAATGGATTTAACCACTCCTGGTACATTGGATATCATATCCTTAAGCTTCTGTAGCTCCCTAGCCATAGCCTGATTGATACCTATATCCTGCATTAAGCCATGGTTAGTGTTATATGAATTATTAAAAGTGTTACCTCCCACAGGATTCGTGTTTGGAATTGCAGATGTGAATCCATATTGACGAGACTCTGGCATGATTGAAGGACCAGAGGAAGCAATGGTCTGCATTGGTATGAAGTCTCCTTGATGAACGTCCGAGCTCTGAGGCTGCATACTTCTCAAGAATCCTTGATCCTGAAAGACGTTGGATCCTTGAGGCTGAGAGCATCCTTGAACCTGAAAGGATCCTGGGACAATAGAGAATCCTTAGACCTGGGAGGATCCTTGGACCTGGGAGGATCCTTGGACCTGGGAGGATCCTTGGACCTGGGAGGATCCTTGGATCTAGTAGGATCCTTGGACCTGGGAGGATCCTTGGACCTGGGAGGATCATTGGACCTGGGAGGATCCTTGGATCTGGGAGGATCCTTGGACCTGGGAGGATCCTTGGACCGTGTGCATTCCCAAATATCCTCCTGAGCTGAAGGATCCTTGATGCTGAATAGAGGATCCCGATGGCTGAAAATAGGATCCCTGAGGCTGGAAGTGAGAGCCAAGTGTCTGACTCATAGTTGTTGTTCCATAGCGCCTTCCTGGTAATTCACCCAAGTATTGCACGTCCGGAGCTGCTGAGTGCTGGGAAGTTATGACTGGAGTGTCGAAGTTCAGCGACCTTGGCATTAGAGGAGAGTGATCCTCCACTGGTTTCTTCTGTTTCTTGATCTCAGCGATCTCCTGGAGGATCCTTTCGTTGGTTTTATCCTGCTCTTGTGCGTGATTCCTCATCTGCAAAATCAGAGCGTAAAGATCATTAGTAGTAGGATTAGTGGAAACAGAAGAAGTTGGTGTTTTTGTGAAAATGGGGGTTTGTTTCTTCGCAGCATTCTCAGCATTCTTCTGGGATCCAGAAGGTGGTGGAGGCAAAGGAGGAACGCCTTGTGAAGAACTGAATGACGGCATTAAGTTTGAAGTGTTCTTCGCTGAAGAAGCCATCTGCCTGGTTGTTACGAACCGAAATGACCACAAAGGTATGAATCTTCTTGGGAATGAAGCACCAATTTGCCCACGGTGGGCGCCAAACTGTTTTGGTAAAAAATCAAGCGATGATAATGCAACCAAACTTTCTGTTGTGAGGTATGATGCTTGAATTGATGAACAATACTAAGGATCACTCTGAAATGTAATGAACAAGTGACACAAAGATTTATACGAGGAAAAATCCCTTGATCAATGAATGATCTCCGGCATAAAAAACCTCGGGTGATGGAAACTACCGATCACCAACTCAAATTAAATAAGAAATGTGTTACAACTTCGGATGATAGCGAGCTAATTACAAGGATCACTATAGTGTAACGTGCAAAAAGTGTATGAAAAGTGTATGAAATTGCTAAGCGAATTGCCGAGAGCTGGTGAGAGCAGTTGCTAGAGTGTGTGTGTAGCCAAAAATAGACAAGAGTTTCTATTTAGCTCGCTATCCCATTTAAAAATAGAAAATATCTAAGCTAACAAACATTCCGCATTTGGTGCAAGTCCTCCACGACTCCCACAACGTCCATTTTAGCCATGCACGTGCGGAATAAATATGGAATATTCTCCAGGAATAGCGCCAAGACCAAGTCCAAGCTCGTACTCCTGCAAAACAACATCATACTCAAAGTAGACAATCGTTAGCATAAGGATCCTTAAGATGATCCATGATCCTGATCCTGCAACACTTCTGAGGATCACCAATTCTAACAGAAGTGAGGATCACTAAACCCAACAGTAATTGAGGATCACTGATCATTGAAAATCCTCCCCTAACAATTATTAAAAGTGTTACCCCCCGGAGGATTCAAGTTTGGAATTGCAGATGTGAATCCGTATTGACGGGATTCTGGTATGATTGATGGACCAGAAGAAGCAATGGTCTGCATTGGAATGAAGTCTCCTTGATGAACATCTGAGCTTGGAGGCTGCATACTTCTTAAGAATCCTTGATCCTGAAAGATGTTGGATCCTTGAAGCTGAGAGGATCCTTGAACATGAAAGGATCCTGGAACCATAGAGGATCCTTGGACCGTGTGCATTCCCAAATATCCTCCTGAGCTGACGAAGGATCCCTGAAGCTGAAAAGAGGGTCCCGATGGCTGAAAACTGGATCCTTGAGGCTGGAAGTGAGAGCTAAATGCTTGACTCATAGTTGCTGTTCCATAACGCCTTGTTGATGGTCCACTCTGATACTGGATGTCCGGAGCTACAGTTTGCAAGGCTGTTATAGCTGGGGTATCGAAATCCAATGACCTTGGTATCAGAGGAGAGTGATCCTCCACCGATTTCTTCTGTTTCTTGATATCACCAATCTCCTGGAGGATCCTTTCATTCATTTTGTCCTGCTCTTGCATGCGATCTCTCATCTGCAAAATCAGAGTAAAAAGATCATTAGTAGTAGGATTAGAGGAAATAGAAGAAGTTGGTGGTTTTGGGAAAATGGGGGTTTGTCTATTCGCAGCATTTTCAGCATTCTTCTGGGATCCAGAAGGTGGTGGAGGCAAAGGAGGAACGCCCTGTGAAGAACTCATTGCCGGCATAGAGCTTGATGTGTTCTTTGTTGAAGAGGTCATCTGCTTGGTTGTAATGAACCAAAATGATCACAAGAACAATAATTTCTCAAGAACGAAGCACCAATTGCCCCACGGTGGGCGCCAAACTGTTTTGGTCAAAAATCAAGCAAAGATAATGCAACCAAACTTTCTGTTGTGAGGTGTGATGCTTGAATCAATGAACAATATTAAGGATCACTCAGAAATGTAATGAACAAGTGACACAAAGATTTATACGAGGAAAAAGCCCTTGATCAAGAGTTGATCTCTGGCATAAAAAACCTCGGGTGATGGAAACTACCGATCACCAACTCAAATTAAATAGAAAATGTGTTACAACTTCGGATGATAGCGAGCTAATTACAAGGATCACTAGAGTGTGATGTGCAAAAAAGTGTGTAATCGCCGAGCAAACTGTCGAGAGTTGATAAGAGCAGTTACAAGAGTGTGTGTTTAGCCAAAAATAGCCAAGTCCTCTAATCTAGCTCGCTATCCCCTTATAAATTTGGAAAATATCTAAGCTAACTAACTATCCGTATTTCGTGCAAGTCTTCCACGACCTCCATAACGTTCATATTAGTCAAGCACGTGTGGAATAAAAAGGGAATATGCTCCAGGAATATCGCCAAGACCAAGTCCAAGCACGTACTCCTGCAAAACAACTTCATATTCAAAGCAGACAATCGTTAGTGTAAGGATCACTATGATGATCCTAGATCCTGATCCTACAATACTCTCTGAGGATCACTAATTCAAACAGAATTGAGGATCCCTAAGCCCGATAGTAATTGAGGATCACTGATCTTTGGAAATCCTCCCCTAACAGTTATGGCATCAACAAAACTTAGACATTATTTTGAAACACATAGGATTCACGTTAAAACCAATTATCCTGTTAAAAATATGCTTAGGAAACCCGAGATGTCAGGTAGGATGGCTAAATGGTCAGTGAAATTAAGTGCCTTTGATCTAGTATATGAACCTAGAAATGCTATAAAGTCTCAGGCTTTAGCTGACTTTGTGGTTGATTTCAGTAGTGATATTCAAAATGAAGTAGACCTGGAAGTACAGCAGCTAGGAGAAAATTTAGAATCCTGGACGCTATATACTGATGGTGCATCTAATGTAAGAGGTGTAGGTTTGGGTATACTACTAAAATCGCCACGGGGGGACATATTACCCCAGGCTATTAGATGTGAGTTTCCTGCCACTAATAATGAGGTAGAATATGAAGCTTTAATTGCAGGATTAGAATTGGCTAAAAGTATGAATATCAGGAGTTTGCAAGTATATGTTGATTCTTTGTTAATTACTAATCATTTTAATGGAACCTATGCAGTTAAAGGTGAGAAGTTAACCGAGTATCTCGAAATTCTCAAAAAATTAGCAGGATATTTCGATATGTTTACACTTGAACAGGTACCAAGAGAGGATAATGCTGAAGCTGATGCCTTGGCAAATCTAGGATCATCAGTCAGGATACCGGAAGGAACCCAAATACCAATATTACATATCATATATCCTGCGACGGATCCTCAGGATAAAGAAGTACTAAGTGTTCAGGATCCTGATGATGCGTATCCTGAGAAGGATCCTAACTCTTGGATGACTCCGATCATAAGATATCTCAAGGAACGATACATCCTAAAGGATGAGAATCCTAAGGCCTTTAGAATGAAGGTATCACGATTCACTATTATAAATAATGTCTTGTATAAGAAATCTCTTGCAGGACCATATCTGACGTGCTTAGTGTTTTGGTCAAAAATTACCGAAGCAATTAAGTGATCAAATTAGTTAAGTGAGGTAGTGTGCTAGAGGTGTTTGTGAAAAATATGCTGGTTAAGTTGTTAACAAAAACAGTTTCAGGATATAGCCTGAGGATATCAGACTATATCAATAATCAAACAATGAGCAAAAATGTAAAGGTTGACACGATATGTACGAGAAAAGCCCTTGATCAATCTAGATCTCTGGCATAAAACCTCCGGAGCTGACAATCGTTGGCTGCCTTGTTCTTCTTATTGCTTGAATAACCAGGATACAATGCAGGATAATGCTAGAAATGAGAGTGTACGAGTATGAGAGCTCGAAAGTGTGTGAATTCCTATGATCCGACACTCCTATTTATAGTTACAAGAAATAACAAACTATGCTAAAAATCCGGGATATTCCCCTATTATTCCGGGATCCTGCGAATATTCCCTTTTGACCATTGTAAACCCCTTCTCCAAGCTTCCAACGTCTTTCTTGTAACCACCTTGACCTATTCTTCAGGGAGACCAAGCCTCATGACCGTTTGTACCTTGCAGCCAAAGCAAATTGTTAACAGCACGCAGGATACCCTCGCAGGATGTTACCAATATCCTGGTCCAGTATCCTGGCAGCCAAAGCAAATTGTTAACAGCACGCAAGACCACCACTGTCGTTGTCTTATCGGACAACAAATTTAGCCCGTAGGCACTTCATCACTCACGGATGTTTATAATATGATCATCTTATAAAATGATATAAGCCATGATTTCTAGATCATAAGGCAAATTAGGAATTTAAAAATTCCCAATATAGGGATGATTGTTGTGATTTTATCGAATCACATTTGTCAGGAGTGCTAACACGTTCTTAGGTGTTAACAAGGATCTGAATCCCTTGAGTAGGTTTCACCATCTTGGCCGCGTAGGCTAGGTTTCACCTTTAAGATTCTTTTTAAAATGCATACTGGCAGGGAAGGAAGGATATTTATTTTATTCAGGATTTTTATCATAAATCCTAATTTATAAGTTAATAATAGCACAAATAGCCTAGTCGCGTAGACAAGCTTAATTTATAAGCCATGATTTCAGAGAATCGAGGCATTAAGGTTTTAATAATAGCACAAATGGCCTAGTCGCGTAGACAAGTTTAATTTATAAGCCATGATTTCAGAGAATCGAGGCATTAAGGTTTTAATAATAGCACAAATGGCCAAGTCGCGTAGACAAGTTTAATTTATAAGCCATGATTTCAGAGAATCGAGGCATTAAGGTTTGAATCAAAGTTCATTACCCTTTTCTTGACAGGGAGTCATAGTTACCACTGTCTTTTGGCTCATATGGAAATGAGCAAGGCCCGTAGGCACCATATTACCACGTATGGTCAAAATATGATCATCTAATTGATGATTTAAACCCATGTTTCAGAGATCATTAAGTTGGGTTTGGGAATCTTTGGAAAGATCCTTATATAAAAATGACGTGTGTGATTTTAACGAATCACGTCTGCCAGGAATGTTAACATGTTATAGATGTTACCAGGGGTTTGAATCTCTTGAATAGCTTCTACCATCTTGGCCTTGTCGGCAGTGACATTTAGGCTAGGTTTTACCTTTAAGATTCTTTCTAATATTTAACGCTGAACAATCCTAAATTGAGGTGTTAAATATGGATCTGAATCTAATTATGGAACTACCATCTTGGCCCGGTCTTAAAATGACACGTGGCTAGGTTTTGTCCCTTTTTAGATTTTGCCATTTTATTATAATGGTAGATCTTATAAAAGGAATGTTATTTTTCATTTATCTCATATTTCATGTTTAGAATGAAAATTTAAATTTTATCAGTCCACTATATGAAAATAAAAGTACAGAGTTGCCCTAAGCGGGACTTGAAAGGAATAATGTTGTCCTCGAAGGGACAGAAAGATGATTATCTCCTTATAAGGACTATTAAGGAAACGATCTTTAGCAAAAGGGTTTCTTCTTCATTCTATTTCTGAATGCTTTCTCCTTGGTTACACGTTTCATCCTGGTCGCGGTACGAAGCTCAGCATTTCAAAGCTCCGGGTGTGGATAATTCCTATTACGGCTTCTTCGCTTGGCGACGTATCCAATATATATAAAAATTGGAAGCAGAAATTCC